>JAEIIU010046918.1:0-16260 GCA_018874675.1 Drosophila baimaii
AAACGATATTTTCAACTTTAGGTCATGCGTTACCTAGGAATTAGTCCCCCCATTTCTCTGGGTGTATTATTAGTTTAACAATTTATATATAAAGTGTAGACATTATGGGGCTGACTAGGAAGGATATACCAGATGATAGCTAACATTTTCGTGGCACCACTGTCTCGACCAGCAGTTGTGGCAGTTGTCCTGCCACTGTCCTGTCCTGGCCACCAACTGACCCTCAGAGAGAGAGAGCGAGAAATTAAGGAAAGTTGAAGTGGAAAGAAAGCCTGCTGACTGCACGGCCCACATGTTACGGATCGTGGTCGAGAGCTGTCAGCGCAGCGCATCTGACGCTCCCAAAAAAAACGCTAATGAAGGAACTGCCCAAGGGCAGGGATGTATGTAGGAGTAGGGTCGCCGGGGGTAATCGTTTAATCGCTTATCAGAATTGCGCCCATTGTCTCTGGAGTATATATCGGTTCCACATTAAGCACAATTAGAACAACGGCCGTGCCGGCAATTAATTTATCTTCTGTTAATTTCAATTGACGTTCCACAACCCACGGAGAGGGCACAGTGGGCTGGCCATCCCAAGAAGGCCTAAACTGAAGTAGAAAAAATTATATATAATATTTTATCAAGGTTTTAAATGCCTTTTAAAAGGTGTTTTTATATATAAACAAAAATATTTGAGGCTGGTATTTTTGGCTACCATTTAAATATATATTTCTCTGTACTTTCAGTAGACAGACCACTGTGCCGTAGAGGGCGGAAGTGTTGCACCGTGGTGTTATCAGTAGTAACCAATAAACATTCTCGTAAATTTGCCAATTGCCTTTAAACTTAAGGCTATCGTGAGCTCCAGTTTCCAGCTATTCGGAGACTATCTTCAAAGCGATAATCACTTTATTCCAAATGGAAAACCCAGAGGAAAGTATCAGCCAGGGAGAGTCGGCACTTCTCTCTGCTTTTATTTATATTTATTTTACGATTTTTAGCGATGTCACCTCTACGGATTGCGCACTTGAGTGTGACTCTTGTCCCTCTGTCCAGGACCTGGACAAAGCCGCAGGAGGAAGGAGGACTCTGCTGGTGCAGTCAAACACAAAAAAACAACAAAAAGGATGCGCCACCGGGGCTGGCAAAACAATGAGATTGTCGAATTTCAGAGAATGCCGTCGTGGCCCTAATCCCTCTCTTTGTGTGAAGCCAAACATTTGCAGGACAACGACAGGTTAGTAGGGGACACTCGCTGGCGTACACACCCCCGATCCGGATCGGGATTTGTCATTTGTGTCGTTTTGTCGGGCCCAAGTCAATCCTCCTCCACGGCCTCTTGACTGTGCGGCTCAGACACCTGACATGCCATTATCCCGCACCACTTATCTCTGGGCCCAGTTAATGTGATTTGGCTTACATGGAGGGGAGGGGAAGGGGAAGAGCCAGGGGTAGAGCAGAGGGAAGGGGGCAGGGGCAGCAGGGAACAGGAATCGTGGAGCGGGGACACACAGCGGACGCGGCGGCGCAGATGCTATCGAAGCTGGTCCAGACGGAAATTCAAATCGCCGCGGGTCATCAGCTGCATGGAACCTCGGCCCCAGCCCCAGCCCGATCCACCTCCACAGCAGCCCTCCAATTCGCCTCCACCACCCCTCACCCCTCCTCAGCCGATGAGTACCGCCGATAAATGGCATTCGAAGCTGGACGATCGATTTTGGCCCTAAGAAGCTTGCACCTGGCCAAGTCGCCGGTGACTCCTCCGCGCCTTGCGGGAATCGGCGGGAAGCGGGCAGCGGGAAGCGGGAAGCGGGTATCGTGTCCAGCAGAACCACCCACTGGAGTCGCTGAGCTCTCTAAATGGAAACTCGAACTCCCAGCAGAGATTCATGTTCGCTGTTGCCGCCTTGTAACCTGATCAGTTGTCAAACAATATTTAATCATTTAGGGAAATAAGTCTAGGGATTTGTAGGGAATATTATAGAAAGAAAATAAGAGCTTCATTTGGGATTAAACTATAAGATACTTCAAGAAAATATACATAATAATATGAAGTACTGATGAGACTTTTGTCCTGGCATAAGCTTTACTGTCCTTTCTGACATACAAACTGTGTGTGGTCTCTCCTATAATTCAGTCTTGATTTACATGGCTTAAATCAAGCACAATGAACCTAAGAGTTACATAAACCAATCCCCGAATAAGTATCTAAGAGTAAGTACAAGAAAATCATATAAAAATAACTTTAAATATGTACCAAAAAGTATATACAAAATATAAAATATATAAGATATTTTATACAAGTATTTTCAGCTTGAAGAAATCTAAAAAAATCTCTTAAAAAGTCTTCCTTATCATTGATTTATTTATTTTATCTAAAACATCCCACCCAGCTATCCTTATCCATTTGAAGCTCGCTCCTGGTCGCACCTCATCCGTTTGTGGGGGGGATCTCCATATCCATATCTAACTCCAACTCCATCTCCAACTCCATCTCCAACTCCAACTCTCCATCACCATTATTGGAAACGCGCGCACATCTGCCGCCTTCCCGACTGCGACTCAGTCACTTGTCGATCGTGGGAACCCCGCTTAATTGATTTCCACATGCTTGGCCAGTACAAGGCATCGGTGGAATCGGTGGAATCGGAATCGGAGTTGGAGTCGCAATCGAGTGCCACATGTGGGGCAGCTTTTGGATTGCACAAGTTCAGATGCCACGCATGACCGTCACTAATCCGATGTAATCTACGCAGCGGTCGTTCTAAATGCAAATCGCAGTTGAAGCCAAGCCAATGTGCGAGAATTCGAAACAGTTTTTTTTTTGAGTTTATATAGTAAAAAGGAAACTTGAGAGAGGAGAAAAGTTGCTGGAGTAAATATTGATTCTTACAAAGACCTTATCACCACCTTAAATAACTTTGGGGTTGTAACTTATAGATAACACATTTATGTGGGGTAATCATATAACTTATAAGATTCAAAGAACTAAGTTAAGTTTATTACTTTTATTAAATATAACAATAATTAAAAGGCATTCGAAAATGAGCATCTACAATGGTGTTACTCCTTAATATTACTAGCGACTAGGGGTGAATAGGATAAGATACTATATAGTATAGAAAAGTATAGAATAGGATAGGATAGGATAGGATAGGATAGGATAGGATAGGATAGGATAGGATAGGATAGGATAGGATAGGATGGGATAGGATAGGATAGGATAGGCAGCTATGGCTGATATCCATCCTCTAGCTTAGTTATCTACAATTAAGTTTACAGTGTACAAATAAATAAATATCATATGAAAAATATTGTAATTTGATATATTGTAATTTGAACTATCGAAAAAAACATAGCATTTAATGTTAAAGTATCGATATAATCGATAATCAATAAAAAGCTTTCGAAAAGGGTTTTGTATGTATTTATATTTGTAAACAACTAATTATAAAGCATTCTTAAACATAATTTTCTATTTGTTTTGTATATTTTATATATATATAATAGCTTAAAGTAAGCTTAAGCTTAAAACAGTTCGATATATTAATCAGAATATGGAGTTATCGTTTCATTTAAATATCAATTTATCGGCCTTTGCGTTTAAAATAGATACTTGGATATATTCTGCTATCTGTACTAGCAAATAATGTTATTATATATAAGATATGGTATCTCGTTTCATTGAGATTAAATAAATTTTAATAATAATGATAAAATGTATCTATATTTGTTATATAATATTCAAAGAAATATACATACATTCCTTATAATACATACCCATACAAATTCCCAATAATGTTTTCTTATCACAATTAAAGGAAAGAAAAAACAAACACACATAGCCCAGCTCCAGAGGACTGTGTACTTTGGCCCGATGACAGATGTCAGTAGCCCCAATCATCCTTGTAGTACCGAACACCACACAAAAGCACAGTACACACAACACACCACACTCTTGGCCCTACTACTCCCTTCTCCTAACCACTTACACTACTACATACATACATACAGATGTACATGCACTAAATGTGGCCAAGACCTTTCTGTGTTCTTCCCCCAATCCCTGGCCTTGACGAGCATATAAACACTTTTCGGAGCTGAGCCCCGCACGGCCCGGCACGAGAGGGTGTGGGCATCTGTGTTATCTGCGCTCTTGGCCCGCGGCATGTTCCTGCAATTTTTTATTATTCGTACTCCCTAAGTGATCGATCGAAATTAAATAAGAAAAGTAAGCACAACGAGGAAAAGGAATGGAAAGGAAAGGAAAGGAGGAAAATGCCGGACTGCCGAGCGCGATGGTTAATGTGCGTTTAGATACCAAGACATGTAATTTCCCAGCTTCAGCTCCAGCTTCAGCTTCAGCTGCAGTCCTCCTGCGCTGGAGGAGCCTTTCTGGCTCTGCCAGACAGTTGTCAATGGCAGCCGCCGCGCTCGGGAACGGTCAGGGGAATGGAAATGGCAATGGGTATGGGCAATGGGCAATGGGTATGGGTTTTGGGTATGGAGATGGGAACGGGGAATGGGGAACGGTGAGGCGGATGATCCCACAATGCGGGGCGGTCGACAGTTGGACATTTAGCCCAGGGAACTAGCCCGGGCCAGCACTGGAAGAAAAGCTACCCAGGAATGTGGCTCTAATTTAATATAAGTTAGTATCTTTCTTAGCTTGTTATTATTCCTAAAGTAACAATTATTTCTGCCAGTGCAACTGGCAACTCCTCAGACGTCGTCTTCGATGACGGCATTGATTATGACGGTCCGGCTGAGGACGTCGTATGCCGCCGCGTATGGCATTCGGTGTCCATGGGGTCTATGAGGAGTCTATGAGCCAGCTCGCTTTTCCCGCTCCTCCAATGCCTGGGCTACTACAGCGGCAGCGGCCCATGGCAATGGCTGGACGCGGATGCGGATGCGGACGACGACGAGGACTTGGACCCAGGCCCCAGATACAGATACAGATGCATTCGCGGGGAGCATGGCCAGAATCACGCAAGCTGCATTCGGCATCGGCATCATCGTTATCGCTCGGCATCTCGTCAGTGTCGTTACCTTGTGTGTTGTGTTTTGTGTATGTGTGTGTGTGTGTTGTGTGGAGTGTGTGTGTGTGTTGTGTGTGTGTTGTGTGTGTGTGTGTGTGTTATATGCTGTGTCTGGTGTGTAGTTTTGGGCAGAGCTACACCTGTACCCGTGCTGGGCTGACTGCGAACTTTCAAACGCGGTTCGCAGCCAAATACACTCTAAATTGTGGCCAAGACAATGCAGCCGTTGGCGGGGCCAAAAAGGAAAATAAACTTAAGGAAAATAAAATTGATAAATGCCATAAATATTTTGGTTTTTAGTGTTTACTAAATCGTAGAAATAATAATGAAATTATTAAGCTTTCACTAGGGATATCGAGAGGAAAAGTCCCATATGATGTTTGCACAAACATATCAATATCATAGGGAAAATATTGTAGAGGTTGATATAACGAAATTAGAAATATCGAAAAATATCGAACAAATATACAAAAATGTACCTATAAGGAAAATATCGTAGAGGTTGATACAACGAAGGTAGAAATATCGAAAAATATCGAAAAATATCGAACAAATATACAAAAATGTAACTATATTTGATTTCTCAGTTAAATTTTTAATTCCTATATTTAAAACCTTCTTAAAAACCTAATTTTCTATTCGTTTTTCTTATAATTTTCTAACTTACAGTTTAAACTTAGCTTAGGCTCCTCTTCGTCAAAGTTCGATATATTCAAAAATCTATCGATTTAATGCGCTTATATCGTTACATTAAAATACCGACACATTATCGATATATTGCTATTTTCAGCCATCTCTAACTATTCACTAAATATTCCCAAAAGAAAACCTTTCTGATGTCTTATAATTAATTTAATTAATTTCTTAAAATTTCTTATAATTTTCCCAGTGCACTTTTTCCACCCGATTTCCACCAATTTGAAAATGACTAAGCCAGTGGTGCCGCACTTGCATGTCACATTCACTGCAGTTTGATCGAGGCTATTGCTTTAATTTTTTTGTAGCTTCAAGTTATTAGAACATTTTCAGGACATAGCATAGGCACTCTGGATGATATCGCTGGAAACCATCGTCAGAAATCAATTTCCCATCGTTCTGGACTCTGACCAAGCTGGCTGGCTCTGGTGCTTGGTCATTCGGCATGACAGTTTTCCCTGCTGCCACAGCTTCGGTTAATTAACGAATCGGCCGATCTGTGTGGGGCTGAGACTCCCAGGGAGTCAAATTCACACTTGCCAACAGACTTTCCCATTGCCTTGGACTGAGACAGAGACTCTCAATCCAAAACTGGGACTGGCACTGGCACTGGAATTGGGAGTTGGAACCCGGCCTAGACACACCATCACAAATTGTTTACAATTCGAAAATTGTTTGCCGGCTCTTATCGGCGAGTGCATCTCGGCGAACACGCAGCACCTGAACCTGAACCTCAAATCGGAGCTGAGACCGAAGCTGAAGCTGAAGCTGAATCTCTGAACCTGGGCAACCCGGGCCGCGCCGTTCCATTTGGCATCATCCATCGTGCCCAAGTGTCATGCGATGCGATGGCCGAGACCCTGGTCGCTAATTACAGCCTCTTGTGCGGGGTCCGGCTCACGTGATGGGGTCCAAAGCTTGGACTCGGACTCGGGATGGGGATCGAATGCTATAGATCATCGATCGGGACTGCTCAGCGGGCGATATGGACATCACCTACAGCACCTACACCCCAACAAAGGGGAAGAAACAAATGATGCAATTGAAATTTCGAAATGTACGTAGTTCATGGAGTTAGGAGTTGGGAGTATAAATGCTTCATCAGAAGATGAGGCTGGGGATTAGTAGAGGAGAAAATGTAGATTCGAAAATGTCGTAAAACTTGATATATCCATTTTTGAAATACTTTAATATATCGCACTTAATGTTAAAATATCGATATTATCGTTCAAATCGAACCAGTGTCCTAAAATTTTATTTCATTTATTTGTCTTTTTGTTTAAACTATATTTAAAACATCTTTTAAACTATACTTTATATTAGATCTTTATATTTTACCCAACAATGATTGTTGAAACTAAGCTTAGGCTCTTCGTTGGCACAGTTCGATATATTTAACAGAATATTGATTAATGGGAAATCATAGCAGCATTAAAATATCGATTAATATATCAGCCTATGCTTCATATATCGATCTTTTTTGCCATCCCTAACCAAGTCCTCTTAAAACTATACATAACATTTTGTAAGTGCTTCAAGACAAGGCACATCTTTGGTCCTTAAAAGAATACATCCTGTGGACAGTGCTCAAAAAGTGAGCTATATTTTATAAAGAGATGCAGATAAAATAATTACTTAATATTGATTTATTATTATTACCTAATATATCCTTATTTATCTGCCATAAAGTGGTGTTTATGAAATAAGACCGAACTATGTATGACTGAGGTAGCTAATCGCTTGAAAATATATAAATAAATAATAACTAAAAGCACCTGTTCCTGGCTTAATTTTCTGCCATAAATGTTTTCAGTGCCTGGAACAGCTCTACTCGTGGAGGGGGTGAGAGTGTGACCTTAAGTTTTCCACACAAATAGGGTCCGGCCTAATGTGAATATTTATGAATCCAGCGTGCCGGAGATAAACCCCCTCTCCTCGAGGTGGACAGGGAAGAATCTCCACCCGAGGTGGTGGCTTCTGTAGAGCAGGTTGGGAGGTGGCCCGGTGGCAATGTGCCGCTGTCATGCGAACGCAGTGATCCCCAGGTCGCCGTCGCCGTCGCCGTGCGTTGACATTCGTTGGATGGACGGGATGATGTTGATCAAGCTTGCCCAGCGGAACCTAGCGACGCCTTCCATCTTAGCGTCGTCTGTCGCCTTGCCTCAGTCATAGTCATAGTTGGGAGTCATAGTCGGGAGTCATAGTTGGGAGTCACAGTCACAGCAATCGCAATCGCCGGAGGTAGACACAACAAAGAGATCTGTTCGCGACAACGGCGATGTCGGGCGGCACTGGTGGCGTTTGCGTGTCGAGCGACATCATTTGCATAACAATGCTGGGGACGATTCAAATTTTTGGTCTCCCAGGGCAATTTTCACGACACACACACTTGCACACACACACACACCGCGACGACATCGAGGCCGCGACTCCCTGCGGCACCTGTTCGTACTGCCACCCGGTGTACCTGGCATCCACGCCCCTGCCCTGCACACATTGCGATTAAACGGTCTCAGGAGCGGAGTCATTGAAGTTAACAGGGGGGTTAAGCAGTCTCTGGATTGGGGGGATTTAATGTACAAAATATTAATCTTAATCAGGTTAATTAATTTGTCAAAAGACAAGGGCAGTAAGTCTGCTTTGCTACCAATTGGACTTCTAAATTTAAGCGGTTAGCGAGTCACCGAATCCAGACTTGGGAATTTCTAGTGCACTGTTTGCAATAGCTTTCGTTGTTCTCAATATTGGGGGTTGCATTTATCTCATAGCTATTTTATCTATACAACTGAATTACATTTCTATTGATATAAATGCCTTAAAAATGTTATTGTTTTAACTCTACTCGTGTTGCATTTAATTGTGAATGCAAAGCTATTGAATTATTCACCATTATTCAGCCTGAAAATTAAATAATATGTAACATATATTTATCATCTGTAAAATCAAGTTTAGAAATTAAGAAAAATTATTAAAAGAAAATAACTAATAGTAGCAAATATTTATCAAGCCCCTAAGAGTGTTATGGAACCGCTCTTGGAACAATTTTCAGCCTCAGTCGGTTACAGTCACCACTCGTTGTCGGCTTCACAAATCGCTGGCAAATACCTGCACACACACGCACATGCATATGACATTATCCTACACACACGACCACGCCCCTCCCCCCTACCCAACCGCACTGAGACCAGACTTAGGATGGGCCTAGAGATGGCCATAAGTGGTTAGGTATATCGAAAGAGATCGATATATTAGAAATTTTGAGTATTTTATAATTTATAATGATGAATTTATAAGTAGATATAACTTTTCCAAGACAGAATCTTAATAAAAGTATTATGAGTTTTATGGTATTATGAGTAAGTGATTCTTTTATCGATAACGATTATTATCGATAACTAAGCATTCTGCTACAAACGATACTTATGCCCTCCGATATATCTCATACTGACGCATTCCAGACTTCCCTACATAGTTGGAGACCCAGGGCCCCGTCTTGATCTCGATCTCTTTGGGCCTCGACTGCCTTGCGTCGCCAATGCGGAACGGACCGAGGGTCGAGTCGAAGTCGAAGTCGAAGTCGGAATCGCGACTCGAGGGCCGATCACCGAGGCCAGATCGGCCCCAGACCACACCGGCCTAGCCAGCCAGCTGTTGAATAATTTATGCGCCACCTTCTCCATCGCCGGCAAAAAACACCACCTCCTCCACGAGACACTGAGAGAAATGATCCCTTGAGGGGTGAGAGATCACTCCGAATAGATTCATAAAAAAACAAAGAAGTTGAGGGCACAATTATGGGCACAAATATCTATTACTTATATTATTATCTCATTCTATATGATATATTTTTAATCAATATATATATATTACCTAGTTTTTCGCTAGGTGTAAGCTAGCCCGTTCGCTTTTCACGTAACTGCGCGTCTCTACTGGGGAGAATTATTTGCGTTCGCCTCCTTGCGTTTTCTAATTAAGCGAGAGAAATATTCAAAACCTTTGCCATTGTTTCAGCGATTTTCAAGTTCAATTTACATAACATTCCTAACCGCCGTCGCCCCGTAGCATTCAACTTTTTCATTTCACATTATGATCGCTTGCCCCACAGACTGCAGCTGTGACTATTTTTCCACCTTTTTTTTTTACCAGATAGTACGTAGAGTAGCGTCACAGCCATGAATTGATAATCGGATGGATGGATGGATGGATGGATGGATGGATGGCAATGCGCAAGGCTCAAGGGCATTGCAGCAGCCAGACGGGGAAAGGTCACCAGGCCCACAGGGGTATAGGTGTATCGGAGTTCCCAGGGAGCTGGAGAGGAGGGAGAGTCTCTAGAGGTAAATGATCTGAAACTGTCAGGTCTTCACACAATATGATGACAACAGAAAACTGCGAGCATTATCAGTGGGCTTAATTATAAACTCATTTATAAGAGGGGTATCGAAGAGAGATTGGGCAGAAGGTAATCGATTGCACATGCATGTACTTGAGAAGTTGTGCCTTTTGCCATGATATCTGAGGCTAGCTTTAGGATCTTCAATCAAAGATAATGCAATCTATTAAGTGTTAAAGAAATTATAGAACTTTATATCATTGAATATTAAATTCCTCAGTTAATTTAGGAACATTTTAAAGTGACTTGATCTCCTGAGAGCATCTAAGCTCAGTTTTTTATCGACTAGGGATGACAGAAAATATGAATATATCGATACTTTATAAGCATTTGATGCGAAATAGATATTTTAACATGGCGATAAATGCGTGAATAATCGATATTCTGTTTATATATGAGACTGTCCCTAAGAAAAGCCTTGGCTTAATTTATACTATGTATAAATGTTGGAATAAAATATTTAGAACTATGTACTAACAAAATGTACTTTTAAAGGTGTTTTAAATTATACTAAAAGCATAAATTACACGAAACACCCTGTTTCGCATAAATGTATGCATAAGTATATGGTAGCTATCAGATATAGTTGGCTGATTTTCATGAAAATTTTAACAAAGTGTTCTTATTATTTAAAAATAGCATGTATAATGTAAAAAGTATGTAAAATGTAAAATGCATATGTAAAATATGAATTTAAACCTATGTAACCCATGGCAGCAATATGATATATTGGTCTGATTTCAATGACAATGATTCTTGGCCTTTTTTATATTAAAGGAGCGCAAATAAAGTTTCATTTTGATATCTTGAATGTTAATGTTAATGTGATATTTCTAGACATTTCAAATTGCTATATATCAAACCTAATACTAAGTATTTGTGATATAATATTGAGGGCGTTTCCATATATCACATAGGAATTTCCCTTTCCATATACATCCCTAGTGATAGTAAGTGAATGGAATTAAGTATTGTGCTATATATAGTACTTCCCTAGTATCTACCATCCATTACAACTGAATTATTATTCTAATCCAATCCAAAACAGATGCCTAAGTAGGATCCCATCTTCTCCTTTCCGCCCTATTCTTCCCAGGAATCATATTTCGCTGTCAATCAGAGCACATTCTTCTCTCGAGAGAGCCCGAATTTAGTCACCAATCCATCGGATGGAGTCAGCCGACATGGAGATTAACAAACTCAATGCGAATGCCTTCTGTTTTGGGTATATACTCGTACTTCGAGAGTATCCTGCTTTGGCAAACAATCGACAGACAGCCGGGCTGCGGCTCAATCAAGGAAGCAACTGTCTCGATTCCCAAAAATACAAAAAAATAAAAAAAAAAACAGAAGTAAAAGCAAGAGCCACGAACGATGAACGATGCCCCGCCTCAATCGAACCGATGAACCGAACCGAAGCCGGGCCAGACAATGCATCGCCAGACGGCCTTCTCACAAAATGATAATAATTTCTGTAAATAAATATTGTGTAATCATCGCTGCGGCCGCCGCCGCCGGTCCTACCCCCTGGCATTATTATGCTGTCATAATTTCAAATAGAAATCCCAATCCCAATCCGCGATCCGTTACTCGAGCAGCCGGAGCAGCCCTAATGACGAGCATAATGTCGAAGACAACACAGCCAGCGCCATCTGCTTGACTGGTCCTTGGGTCCTTTGGTTCCTGGCCGAGGCTCAGAGTTCAGGTTCGGCCTAGTCCTGGCGAGTGCGAGTGCGAGTGCTCGGCACATTATTTGTATTGTACCTAAGCGTTTTCCCATTGTGTGCTCTGCCATTGGCCTCCTCCATTGTTTAGGCACTTACGCAACTCCTGGGCCTGAATCTTAGGGATCTGCCCCAGTGGTGGTGGTGGTGGTGGCTGGCTGTCTGTCTGCTCTCAGCGATATCCTGGCCGTTTTCAATGAGTACATCCATCGTTCATTTATATGGTAATTGTCAGGTAGTGCGTATCCCCCCGTTCCCGGGACTGGATGGAGCTGTGCACTGGTTCCCACTGGAAGGAGGAAGGTGAGGTGATTGTAAAATGGTGAAGAAGAATGGAGGGATGGAAGTGGAGTGACAGGAAGAGTCTGATGTGATATAGGGATCAATATCGTAAAGAAATCATCTTAAGATTTGCTATAATGTTAAAGTATCGATTTTATCGATAATATCGAATCAATATTTGAAAATTCTTTCTTATTTATATTTTTTTTTTTACTGACTATATTAACAACGTCTTTAAAACCTTATATTGCTTTAACTCCTTATTTTTAAGTCAACCATAATAGTTTAAATTAGGCTTAGGCTCTTCTTTGGCACACTTCGATATATAAAATTGAATAAATATCGATAAAGTATCGAAGAAAGAACTCGTATTTTATATAAAATATTTATGAATGTAAATTTTAGCGAACTTAAGTCAACTCGAGGTCTTTAGTTTGATCTAATTGTTTATAGAAACCACTATATATTTTATGTATCCATAATTAAATACCAAAATAAGCACTACATTAACCCCTTTATTTATGGTAAGCCCTTTCCACATCCTTGTTAAGGATTCGCAAATAATTCATTAATAAAAACACACTTGAGGAGACTGTAAGAACCCCACTTTTAAGCAAAACTGTCAACTTTCATTAGAGAAAATTACAAATAAAAATGTAATTAATTCCCACACCATATATCCGTACTTTGCATTCATTCCCTCCTCGCCCTCAGAATCTCAATGCTGCCCCTTCTCCTGGCAATTGAACAAAAAAAAAAAAAAAGAGAGAGAAAAATACAAATCAAAAGTAAACGACTTTCAACATCCATTGTGGCAATTGAATGCCGTTTCCATGCCACAGTTTTTTTTTTTATTGTTCGGCAAAGCTTTCATCTGCCATGAATGGCCATTTAAGCGACTGAGAATGGAATTCAAATTTGCTAATCCTTTTTTATGGCACGACGAATGGCCACATCCCACACACATCATCCACTAATGTGTCCGATTATATTACCTCCCCTGATCGAGTAAATCTACATTGTATGCTTCCACATTTGGGCAATCAAAGTCTTGGCATTTATGGGCAGTTAGCTGGGTTCTCCCTATATATCCTTAGAAAAACCTCTAAGAATTTGAGTAAACGGGGAAATCGGGGAGTAAGGCACCAGCTACTTTGTTGCAAAGATTCTATATTATTTGACATTAATTCTGGATATTATGATGCTAAGTAAGGTAAGTCCTTGGAATGGTTCTCACTGTTAACTTTGCAGGCATATGATTCTCGGCTTTCAAACATAAAACTAATATAATATTTATGATTAATAAATAAAGTAATTTAAGCCTTTAAAGAGGGTGAATTGAATGAGTTAAATAAATTAGAAGGTGGCTTAGGAATTTAAGGAAGTAAGCGAGTTTCAATTAAGAGACTTTGACAGTAGAACTAAGATATAATTTACATAAAACTAATAGCTTAACAAGATAAATAAATCTCAATTAATCAATAAAGAATATAATCTAAAGCATTAGTATTTTTTCTGGCCAGCTTTTTACTTAAAAAAAAATAAAAATAAAACGGAAACCAAAACGGGGAATAGAAATCGTTTTGATTTCGTTGGGAAAGCCAGTCGGAAAGGAGAGCACAGTGCCTGCCCGGGTGGCATGACAAAGACATCGCATTCGACCATTGCTACCGACATGCCAATGATAGTGCAATGACTATGGTTCCCCCAGCCCCCATATATAGAGATATATAGAGGCCTAAAGCCCGGCCTAAAGCCCATCCCCCATCCCCCACATCGCAACGTATCTAATTAACTCAAAAATTTATGCGCGTGTTCAGTGAGGACGATGAAACAAACGGCAACTGCAGAGCCAAAGACGTTAGGTTTTTCTTTTCTCCGCTGCCTTTCTGTGTTTCTATTTTTCTATTTTTCTATTTTCCTACTTTTTTTTTGTGTTCGCTTAGCGCTGCTGTTGAGGCTTTAATTGCGACTGGCCAGTGTAATAACTGCCACTACGAAATCATAGTGGCCGCTGTTGAGTGACGGCAGCAGGGCCCGCGTCGCGGACTCGTGGGAGGGGGTCAGTTTGGAGGGGAGCCATGGCTCCTACACTGGCCACTGGCCACTGGCCACTGGAGATGAGTGAAGTAGCCGCGGCTGACAACGACAGCGACAACGACAACGATCCTTGTGGCCGGAGAGGAGCGGAGCAGCAGCAGCGGCGCAGTCATTGGCCACTGCGCGCTCTATGGGCGCACGACCATTGGAGCGTACCACTGTATACACTGAGAGAAAGGGGCAGGTGTTTATTTATTATATTTATTAAATATTATATATTATATATATTTAAGTTCCTGCTGTCCAGGCAACTTATTTATATTTTAAAAAGGATTTTCTGGGAGTAGATTTAGGGATGTGCGATCTTTTCAAAAAAAAAAATCACTTTAGCTGACGAAAAAACTGTAATTTTTCTAAGCTAAAAATAAGAATTTATATTGAAACTTTTTTAGTATATAAATAAAAAAACAAGATGGAAAATAAAAGAAAAACCAAGATTGAAATGCCATATAAAAATAAAGAAAACTGATAGAAAAACAGAAGAAAAAAAATAATTTCCCTTTTCTCAGGTTTACTTCTTTTCCCCTTTTTATTCCAGGATTTCCGTACATCGATTTTTTCATCAACCATAACCAAAATAATCGATTAAATTGATGCTTCTATCGGTTTCTTTGCCAGCACAATTGTTTGAGAAAAAAAACGAACTAAAAGGCTAGATATGAGTTTATTAATAGCTTACATTTTCTGTAATAAAGTATTCAAAATATTTATGATTAGGATGATAGCTTTTATAATCCTAAAAAAATCTAGACTTAGCCACAAAATTACAATTTTACCGTACTGGTGTGTTGTTTACATTAAATACATAATATATACATAATATACATAATATAAATACATAAATATAAATCAAAATGCGATGCTGAGTAAAAAAAAAGATGTGTTTTTTGAGAGCAACTTTATCTCTGAATATTTATATATTTTTTATTTTTCAACCATATAATTGATTCTTTTTCCCAGTGTAACTGCGGCCTGGCAGCGACGGAGGCGCAATCTCTAGGCATAATAAATCCATTTAATATATTGTATTAAAACCGTTCGTTATGATCTTCGCGCTCGCTTCTGCAACGCCCTGATTGCTTCGCTATTAATGCAACGGCCGGCGAGCAGGTGGAGCCAACTGGGGGGCGACGACGACGACGACGACGACTGCGGCTTTGGCTTTGGCTTTGCTCTCCAACTCCAACACCCGCTCCAGATCCAAGATCCAAGAACAGCAACCACTCGCATCGCACATCGAGTCCGCGTCCGCATCCGAGTCCGAATCGGAGTCGGAGTCGCACTTAGTCACGCTCAAGCGCATAGCAGCTAACCGCTCACTGCTTTTCTGATTAGAGGACGAATGTGTTTTGCTTTTTGTTTTAACAGTCGTCCCCCCAGATCTCCCCCCCTTACAGATGTTCTTGGAATATATGTATGGTACATATAAAGTCAGAGTCTTGTGGCCCTTTAAAAGAGGTTGCCTTGTGTCTATAGTTGAAATTGGAGATTCTAAAGATCTTCTTAATGTTCTATTGATGCCTATTTAAAAATGGATATATAAAAGATTATTTCACATTTATAGGAAGTTTACTCCTGTTGTAATATTTGGCAAATTTAATCATTTACTTAAAGTAAAGTAAAGCACATCTAACCTTTTATATATTTAAAAAAGATAAAGTTCTCTGTTAATTTCATATAAGTTTCCTACTTCATAAATGTTTTTAAGGTATTATCTGTATGCTTTAATGCTTAAATTACATTTTCTTTACTAATATTTATATATATAATTCACTTAAATTATGTAATTTCATATTGATATAACATATGCAATACCACAGAGAGAATTAAAATTGAGTGAGACGATAAATACCCTAATTTTGAGGATTTTCGTACCATTTTTGAGAGTTGTTTTACTCCTGTTTAGTCTTGTATACTACATTTGAGTAAAAAAGTTCTCCAAGAAGACGATCTCCGGAGGATGTCGAAATGTATTGGGAACCAATAAAATACCCTGACCTCGAGCCAGCAAACTCACTGTTTGAATTTCATCAAAAAGGTC
>JAEIIU010046937.1:0-49122 GCA_018874675.1 Drosophila baimaii
AAAACAATATAGTGGTGTCTATAAATAATTAGGCCGATCTTATGACCTTAAGTTCGCTAAACGCATTAACTAAAAAAATACAAAATCGCTAATTCAATTTACATATTATATGAAATAATATTTGTATTTTTTTTCGCTTTGCAAATTAGTAGAAATGTATGTATATCAAGTGAAAAAGTCCAAGTCCAATGTTATATAGACAAAAATATAGCCTCAATATGATATCGAAAATGTCATAAAAGTTAAATAGGTCGGAATTTAAAATATCAAAAAATATCGAATAATTTTTAAAGTATTGATACTATCGATTCTATCGAAGTAATATTCAAAAAATTGTTTTAATTAAGTCAATTTTTACCAACAATATTTAAAACATATTTAAAACCAAAACATTTTAGTCGATTTTTACCCTTTAATAATAGTTTACGCTAAGTTTAGACTCTAATATGGAAAAATTTCATATAAGAAACAAACTATCGATTTATCGCACATAAAATTGCAACGATAAAATATCGAATTATATCGGCCCTTGCATCAAATAACGATACAGTAACTACAGAGGTGGTCAGAAGTACTAACACAAATTACACGTATATACCTACCCATAAGATTTATGTTAATACTTTTGACTACTTCTGTATATATCGATATTTATATATTATCCCTAATTTAAAAACTTCAAAAACAGCTATATGTGGTTCAATGCATTAATGTAATGTCAACTCAGGATATCTAACATTTCGTACAGTTTATGATATCCTCCAAAAAGTTACAAGCTGTTTAAGAAGCATATACCCTTTGCCATTTAAAATGTCAAACATCTGGTGAGTATTTCTCCAAGTGCCCAAGTGCCATGCGTCTGGTCGTCTGTGGTGGCTATGCCTGTGGCTGGCGGCGGCTTCCTCCCAATAACGGCCACATCGCGCCCCTGAATATTACGCATTTCCTTTGGGATTCCGTCGGGCATCGGGCGCTGTTCTTTTGATATTGTAATGTGCATAATAGGATTTTTATGACGCCTTTGCGGGGCCAGGCGGCGTTGCCAATGGCACTGGCACTGGCACCAGGATTCCCACCGCCCTCCGTTGACGACTTTTCAGCTCCAGCTCCAGCTGCAGGTTGTGGCAAGGACACAGGGCCGAGGAGGCCCAGGACGACACCGCTTGTCACCAAAAGTTGCGAATTTTATCGGTCGGATGTGCGTGGTGTGTGTGTGTGTGGGGATACTGGATTTGCATCAGATCATGAATTTCACACGACGGTAATGGGCACATTAGCATTGACTACACGCGTTTATGGTCCGCGTCTCCCCTCGGTGGCCCGGGATAAGTGCATGTGCTCAATTTTTAATATGCAAATTTCGTTCCAGGATGTGGGACGCCCACCTTTGGCATTTCATTTACACTTGTGCTGCATATTTTATTGCGTTATTGTTGTACGAACACGGCATTATTGCACACAAATGGCCAGTCACCCATTAACGTGAATATAACTGCGTCGTTTTGGGGAGGGAGGGAGGTAGGCGGGGAGGCTCGTCCTTTGGAGGGGTGTCCTTTGTGGGTGCGGATTTGTCAGGCTTCCGACCTTATCGCGGGCTCACATGAGTTAATTTTTCCAACATTTCTGAAAGGTGTGTCACAGGAAGCACTTTTCAGCAGATCAATATCTGATTCTACAGGGGGAAACAGGTAGAAAGTTGCACTGTGAGGGAGGATTGTATTGTTTAGTTATTTATTTAGACTCTGGTTTCGTTAAGGATTGTATTGTATGTGGTTCTTTTTCATGCTTAGTACATATTTTTTAATAATAAAATATTTGTATTTTAAAAAACTCAATTGTAGTTGCTGATTACATCTTCTTTCTTGAATTTTATAATTTTTATCTTTTGTTATTACCTCTTTGTATTCGTAAACGTAAATGTTTTACTTGTTTCCCACTTTGGGATGATGATATAATGGTGATTTATATAATTTTGAAACGTTGGAATCGGAACGGAAGTGTAAAACTGTACATTACCGAATAAAATAAATGCTAGAAATGAATAATTGTAAAACGATGGAACTGGAACATAAATGGGAAAATGGCAGAAATACTCACAAAATTCGATTAATAATAAAAAATATGATACCTACCACAACAGTAGTGATTCGATAAATGCTAAGAAATAATATTAGTCTTTAGCTTTCCGAGGTTGAGAGTTATTTAATACCAAACAATAAAAAATGCTAAACAATAAAATGAGTAGAATAAAAAGAGAACATAAAAAAAGAATAATTTAATACAAAAAAATAAGTATTTAAAATAATAAAACGATTCGAATAAAAAGGAGAACATAAACAATTAAATTGAGATGGTAAGTATGACAAGTTTAAGTTCTATAAAGGCCGAAGGACTTCTGTCTCCCATTTCCGTTTTTCCTAATATTAACGTTAGTGCTGTATACTATTCGTTATATATTTATTTAGTTCTTATTTATACTATTTGTTAAAATCAAATAAAAATACATACAACCTTAAAGGCTGGAATCATGCTGTCATTTGTTTTCATAAAATAAATATATCAAACAATTAACTTACTTGTCAATGAATGTACAGTATATGTTTTTATTTATATACATTTTTTTTCTTAATGTTATAAGCTAAAGCTTGTGGGGAATCCATATTTAAATTGGCTTAAGGATGGTTTAATTTAAATTAATATCCATTATATGTCTGATATATAGTATCTATGCTTAAATTAAATTTAAGATGAATACGCATTCCCTTGAAAATAATAGTTTATATCAAAAACTTTATTAATATGGTAGCATAATGCTTACAGCGTTGTATATTATATAAAATGCAAAGATACCAGAAAGTACAATTTGTAATCATCCAACTTAAACCTAAACCGATGTGTCCTGTGTGACCTTTTCAGTGTAGGTGGCAAATTCCACTTGTTGACACTTGCTTTCCCTGTTGTAAATGGGCATTTAATGCCCCAAAAATTGACGCAGAAATCCGCGACAAGCATTTCGTCACTCCCAGAAAGTTAAGGAAACCCAGCGTTGACTCCAAAATAAAAAGAAATCAAAGACAGACTTCTTAATGATACTTTAGGCCCGTGGACCGCTTCGAGCCAAAGAGCCTGTGTAAATATTTTTGCAGAACAACGGACAGGGGGACAGGGACCATGGGTATTACACGAAATGCGGTTAACAATTTCAAGAGGGTGAAATCAGTCCTCTGTAAATAATTTCACGTCAGTGGCAACACAAAATTGGGATCGTACAAATTGTCGAGTGATAAATGGTCTTAGCAGGATTCTATTTATTTTTCGCTGCATTATGCGAAAGTTACTCTTCATTACATTTTGTTGTTGCTCAGCCGCTCCAGTCGCTCCAGCAGGCCAGGCATCACTTTATTTTAGCATAAAAGTGTACATAATTTGACATTGACAATGCCCGGGACAAGTGCGCGGGCGGAGTGGATGGTTACCGGATACTCGGATACTGGTTACTGAGCGCAAGTCCTGCCAGCTTGGAAGGTCCTGAAAAGGGGAGGAGGAGGGCCTGGGAGCTTGGGCGCAAATTGATTAATTGGTTTGTGAGCGTCTAATTAAATAAAGCGGTTCAGCGCCCCGGCACCAAATAGATCGGTGTTTTTGGACCCACGTCACAGGGCCCAAGGAGGGACGGATACTGGAGAGAGAGCTCAGAACACATTTTTTGTTCCTTCGTTTTTATTAATGTGACGGCTATTTGTTTGTAGTAAGCAATTACAAAGCAATTTTATAGCAATTACCTTCTTCTAACAGCTTGGGACGAGGCCTGTTTAAAGCTGTTCCGGGGATAGCCACACCCACTTGCCACACTCCGAGGGAAATATGGGGTTCCCCCCCCGGAAAAATATGCAATTCACCCCGCGTGTCCCATTTGTGGAGCCACGTAATGTAATTTTGGCCCTGTTCCGTTCCGGGACAGATGTGACCAAGGGGCATGTGCTGTGAAATATATGCCCGGCTTTGGCGTTCTTTATCCGCTTTTTACCACCGATTTTCGTCGGTGTTTTCTTTTTTTTGGACAGCCCATTACCCTGGGTATTACCTGTGCTCAGATTGGCGGCCACAAGTAGCTCCTAATTACCTCTCCGATTATGCCAATTATGTGAGTCGAGGTAATACCGCCCTAATGATACTTCTAAGGATGTGCCAGGATGTGGTGTTTGGGATTTTCTTTTTTTTTTGTAATATGAATTTATGGGAAAGAGAAGGAAATTTTAACTAGCAAGGGTGCCATGGAAATTGCTGTGTATTATAAGAATAAATGTTAATTAATAAAAAAAAAATATATAATAATAAGCATAGTAATAATAATAATAATAACAAAAATAAATAATTCATAAAATCAAAGAAATCATAAATTAAAGTAAAACCACAATATACAAACACTTTTGGCTTTACTTTTGCTTTATTTAGTCTTTATATTAGAGATGTAAGTCGAGAGGAAGAATATCATATCGAAATTATCATAAAGCTTAATATATCGAAAATTCAAATTATCGAAAGATATTATTGATTTTTATTGTTATGCTTATGCAACCTATTTTCTTCATATTTTGAAGACTCGACTAACATTTAACGTTAAAATATCGATATTATAGATAATATCGAACAAAAACCCAATTTTATTTATGTAATTTGTTGTTTTTTTTTAACATATTTAACATATTGTTTTAACTTATTTTTTAAAACCTATTTAAAAAAAAATTGTAATTAGTTTCTTATATTTTTCCGAACAGTGATAGTTAAATCTAAGCTAAGTCCCTTCTTTGGCACAATCCGATATATCAAACAGAGCTATCGATTTATCTATCACATCTATCGCTTTGTTAAAATATTGTTTTATATATTGGTTTTTGTGTCAAAAATGGATATATGTATTTATGTTTTCTGTTAGACCTACTCCCAGCTAATCGGTTTGTTTATTTTTAATCTCTAAAAATCTACAAGAAAAGTAAACATGTATTAACTAGCAGCTATGCCACAGAAATAGCTGTGGATTTTTTAATGTTAAAGAATAACGAGAAGTAAAGATTTATTTAATTATATTATTATTATTATTATTAATTATATTATATATAATTAATTATTTAATTTATATACATTATTAGGAAGAATAACCTAATAATACCTAATAAATTCATTTAATCAAAATCAAAGGTAAATTAACCTTACTTAGAGATGTGAAACTATCATAGAGTAGCTCAACTTTCAGTACCCATAATTTCTCTCTGTGTACATATAGGTTATATTGATAGAATCCATAAGAAATATTAAAATTTCTGCCCCAGAAAACCATTGAACCCAGCGAAATGAACGCTGGCTGTACGCTGGGTTTTTGGTGATTCGGTGATTCTATCAAATTAGATTACAATCAAAAATTCACTTTCTGTGGCTGCCCCCTCGTCCACGTCCTCGTCCTTCCACTTGACTTCCTGCCGTCCTGCCCTTTGAATGGTAATCAAAACAAGTTGATGGAGATTTGAGATTCGGAGATACACTGCAGCGGGCACCAAAAATATTCCTGGACGCTCCAGAAATGCCCGGCATTCCTTTGAAGTGTGTCGCGTCTGCGTCTCCTTGGACCTTTGTTTGCTTTTGCTTTATTTTGTTTGTTTGTTTTTTTTGTTTGTTGTTGTTGTTGGCCTGTGACCTGCCAAACTTTTACTCCCACTTTTTTGTTGGACCCTGCGGCTGTGTTCCATGGCCAGGAAGGAAGGAAGCCAACTGCGGACAGGAAGTTTTCTCAAAAATGTTCCGATAATTCGTAAAATTCCATTAAATCGGGTGTAATTAAATGACATTTACTTTGGCCACATTAAAAAGGGCATAAATCAGCGACTTCTGCAGGCGAGCATATTCCCGGCTCCTGGCCCTCAAGGCTGGGACCCATCCTGGGGGAATGGGGAAACGACTGGATGGCAGGATGGCAGGATGGACGAACGCCGAAAGTTTCCTCCTCGTTTGCGTACTGAAAAAGCCAAAACAAATATGGGATGAATTGCTTTAATGCACGCAGAGAAAAAAATCCCACTTAGTTTATAGAAAAAAAGCACATGTTATTTGGAAATGTTGTTGTTTTCTTTAGAAATTAAATTAAATTAAATTTAACAAATCCAAATTAATAAAAATACAAACTTAAAGTGACAATTGCTTTCCTTGAATTTAAAAATAAATTCATAAAAATATATTCATTTATTAGAAATACCTTTTTATAAGCAAACTCTACTCGATATTACTTTAATTTATATTTGGGGCTAACGAAATATTAAAATACTAATCGAAACATCGATTTTTAACAACAAAATTATATTTTATTCCTACATCTTATTCCTTTTTTATAGTTAAATGGTTTGTTTTCCAGTCATTTATATTTTTTAAACAATGTTACAAAAAATGTTTGCTATTTTTGTGACATATCTAGACACATTGGTATATTTCTCTATATTTCTTTAGATTTATTATTATATTTTTATCCAACTTTACAAAAAATGTTTGCTATTTTTGTGACATATCTAGACACTTTGGCAAATTTCCCTATATTTTTTTAGATTTATTATTATATTTTTATCCAACTTTACAAAAAATGTTTGCTATTTTTGTCACATATCTAGACACTTTGGTATATTCCTATATATTTCATATTTTATATTATATTTTTATCCAATATTACAAAAAATTTTTGCTATTTATGACACATATCTAGACACTTTAGTATATTTCTATACATTTTCTTTATTTTTATTTATTTTGTATATATATTTATATATTTTTTTTATATATCTTCATATATTTTTTGTTATATTTCTCTCTCAAACAAATGCAATTCCAACATATTACTGGACATCCTTAAGCGATAAAATATATTTCTCTCAGTGCAATCCAAGAAAACTGTCCGTGGGGATGGAAATGGACGAGGAAGTAAAAGTGGCGGCAGAGTGGAGGATGAGAAAGTGGAAATGGAAATGGACAAAGGTGTGGGGGCAAACGACGCGGAATCTGCTGAGAAACCTAATTTATTGAAAAATTGTTTCTCGGGGTGCGCCGCGCGTCCTTCCAGCAGGCCGCTGACTTGCTGCCGCTGCCGCTGCGCCGCCGGGGGCACGCTGTGACCTTTTCGCCGGCGCTTTTGTTTGTGTTCACAGTGTTATAAAGACAACATTCTACTACTTAATGTCCGTCGCAGCATCTCCAGCTCCCGCCGACTTTGGCGTTCCTTTGTAGAGCACATAAAAAAAATACAAAAAAAAAAATGTTGCATCAAAGAACAAGTTTTGCCCATTCCCACGCCCCCCTGCCTCTGCCTCTGCCCCTGCCCCATCTCAGACCATAACATTGCCGCCTCCTGTCAGCGGCTAAAAGCCGCAGAAATCTTACATTAAAAAAAAAGCGCAGCAAAAAATATTACTTTTTTTGGGATGACCGCATTTACTTACGTCTTACTTACCTTGGATTTAAGTTTGTTGTTTTCATTAGAGCTCGCTATAAATCACTGTGTTTTTTTTTTATATACGTAATATACATATATATATAGGATATATACGTAAGTGGGGAAGGAAGAGCAGTCTGGGTCCTGGAGTCCTGCAAACTAATGGCGTTGGGGGACACTCTGCAACCCTTCAATCAGCACTAAGTATCCTTGCATCTCGTGTTCTAAAGGCGTCTCTGGCCTTCAGAGAAGGACTTGACTTGGCTGTAACCACGAATCCTCAGAGTGAGTGAGTGCCACATTCTATGTGCACTTAACTAAGGCAGATCGGGTTGCTGTATCAATTAAAGCAATAAGTAAGGTGCATTTCATCATCATAAGTCTTTTACAAAAAATGTTTAATATACCTTTATATTTTGTCAAAGGGTTTTGAGTTAATTGTATGGCCTTTAAGTTAGTTTGGAACTTAATTATCATGAAATTACACACGGAAATTTTGTCACAAGGCAATTACAGCAAAGGCAATAAAAAATTAAGTATATTTAGATACTTAAAAAGTTAGTTAGTTCAAAAGAAATATGGGTGAAAGTGCAAACGAAAATATATTGTTACCTAAGACCTAAATCCAATTATATTAAACAGCTCTAGCTGAACAAGTTTTTCTAGGTTTTCATGCTGGTTTCTAGGAAAATCAGGAAAAAACATTTACGGGTCCATAACTTCTAGCCAAAGAAAGTTATAGAAGCAAGCCAAGTAGATGTCTTTGAAAAAGTAATTAAAAATATTAATCATCCCTTCGGCACTAAGCTACAAATTAACTTACCTGCTGAATTGGAAACTAGTTAAATTATTTGTAATATTTGTTGTTGTTAATGTTACTATTAATTTTTAAATTTATAAATTTAATATCAGATTTTTTTGGATTTAAAGTTGGTATCATCACTTTTATGTGACCTCGTTTTGAAGGTGTTTTTTTGTGACTTTCCTTATAGGCCAACCTCGAATTAAACCCACTCGACAAGAGTTTATCTTTTGGATTCTTCAGTCCTGATATTTAGACAATTGCTGACATAAATCAGTTTAATTTATATCCCAAAAGTTCTCTACTAGATTTTAATCCGGAAGATTTGCTGGCGAGTCTAAAGGTCCTATAGAAAAGTCAAGTAAGTAACTCATTTAAGGGGAATTTAACAAATACTTAAAAGGAATATTCACGAAACTTGTCTATATTCCTTAAGAACGCAAAGAAGATATCTTTTTAATACTCTCTAGAAGTGTGTCATTAGGGAAAAGGCATAGAAAATAAAATAATGTATATCCTTTCGCATATTTTCTTTTATTTTTTAATTATTTCCAACTGACTTTGCAATTAACAGAATCATCAATACTCAACCTTTTGCATCAGAAATATAATAATCTAAGCTTAAAGATTGTCATCCAAAAATATTAAATAAGCTTATATATTTCTACTTAAAACCAGTAATTAAAATTAATATTTACTGCAAAATGTATTATAAAACATTTCTTATTTCAAATAAAATAAAAACCTTAAACTAAACATGGGTTTTAAAAATGCGAAAAAATACACATAAACCTTGAGTGTTCGTTTGAGTGCGAAACACAAACTAATCGGGGGTCATGTAGACACATGTGGGCAAACAAGGGCCATGTGCGGGTCAGCTGGGTTCAGAGTGGCGAAAACCCTCCTGGTCCTCCTCCTCCTCCTCATCCACCTCCTCCTGCCGGCAGTTAATCGTCCTCAATTGCCTCAAAGAGCAACTTACGCACGCTTTTCACGCACAAAAGACGCCGAAAGCGTTCCCTCATTGGCAAGCCCACAACAATATTTGTCTTTGACCCTATTATTTACTAAATTACCTTTTCCTTTTCGCCAAGAGATTATGAACCCGAAGACGGCCTCCCAGACACACACACACACACACACTGGCTGGAGGGGATGAAGCAGGAGGAGGATGAATACTGGTGTCGGAGGGATGGAACTTCCCGTCTAAGCAAGCAGGCACTATAGTCAGCCTCTCTGCAGGTGAATTTATTTCTTTTGCTCGGGTTAATCCACTACAAAAACAAGCGAGAGAGCTAACTTCCTAGCCCCCCACGACCGACTTTTCCCTTTCCCGCCAGGAACTCCCCCTTTCCCAGGCGAAGGAAAATTCTGGCCTGTGCCGGCATTCGAGATTCGAGCGAGATGTAAGATGTAAGATGTGTGAGCCCGAGGAGTTAAACGTGTGTGTACAAAGTGATTATAATTTCTTTAAGTGATTTCAACATTACCTTAAGGTATTTTCGCCTTAATTGAAAACAGTTCGTTAAATGGCTGTGGCGGCCGTGTTTGTGGTTGAATGCCCCAAACTTTTGATCCCTGAATCCTTGCTCCTCCACACAGTGATTAACCCCGCCGAGTGGGCTATGTGCCACATAGTGCAAATAAACGGAATGCGGAGTGTGCACGTATCCAGTCGAGGAGTCCCGTTAGTACTGCCAAGTGTGACTGTGTGCCTTTTCGATTCGCCATTTGGCACACGTACGTACGTGAGTCATGGCCTTTAATGCTTGAGTGACAAAGTACTAACCTCTGGCGCTTTTTGCTATTGTTTGTCAAGGACTTCAGGACATGGGACTGTCAGATGGCATTTTATCTGAACGGCAGGTAAGCGTCTTTTTTTTTTTTGGCAGAAACATTTACTCTTGCTTGGCTTGAGATAACCGAATTAATTCGTTGATTCGTTGTATTTGGCTTTATTTGTTTTAAAGGATCTTTATCTGTATGTCATATATATAATGATAAGTAGTTAGTAGTTAGTTGCAACTTAAACTATTTGTTTAATAAATAGTTAACTTCGGGTTTTTCGCTACGTAGTTTAATTACGTTCAAACCTGGTTTCGTGAAAACTTATTAAAGTTAAAAAGCTCTAAGTACTCTTCGCCCAACGCGGCTCAAACTAAGTTGCTATCCTCTTATTCTAGCAGACTTTTTATAATTAACTTACCTTTTTAAGGCAACCGTTAAGCGGATAAGACTAAGAAGTGTTCAAAGCTTCCACCAACTTTCTTATTTTAATGCAGATATTAAAGTGTGACCAGTCAGTAATAGTAAGCAAAAAGTGTGGCAAGCTTTAAAGGATTTTTAGGGATTACTTGAAGCTTATCAGAAATTTCGAAGAAACTGCTACGCAATGGTAATAATAGGCAGAAGGTTGGGTGAGAAGATAAAGAAAAAGGAAAATAAGGATTATTTTCTACCTTTCTTGAGAATTTGTTTCAGTATTTTTTACTACTATTAAGCTAGAAAGTTCTCAATTTAAGTATTTTTTCCTCAAACGAAATCATAGTCTTTCAAAACCAATTTAAGATTATCTCGGTGTATAAATTAAACGGACATAACTTTCAGGAAATTAAAGCTTAAATAATTTTCTTTGTAGTAGTGGTGTCTACAAACAATTAGACTGAACTAAAGACCTCGAGTTTACTAAACGCTTCATTTACAAAATAAAATGTAGCTAAAATTGACAATGTTTTTTCAGTTTCCATATGATTTTGATAAAGTTTATATATTTATATATGAATGTATAATAATTGAAGTGCATTCTGTTATTTTTTTTTGCTATTTTTTCCTAATGTATATACAGTTGTCTTCTAAATTTCAAATCATTTAAAAAAGTGCCCAAAAGTAGGCAATAAATATTTGAAATTGCCCAATTTATTTTTGTTTGCTATATTTTATTGTGTTCTTAAATTAGGCAACGTAATTTTTATCTATAACTATTATTGTTTAACAATTTGTATATAAAGTGTAGATTCGTTAAATATTATGTTTTATTTCTAAGGCATACAATATTGAAGCCAACTTTTGGATGCAATTTTAATTGATTTAAAATTCACAAAGACTTTTGTGTGACAATGAAGTCCTACTCTCTTATTTTAAATATATATCTTTTTTTTCAAGCATTGAGCAACTAACTAACTCATATTATTTATAAAAGCAAGGATATAAAAACGTCGGCTTGCCCAAGGTATCCTTTCTTGTTTTTAATTAGTCTGCTGTGGCATTTTTCTTTTGTTTTTACTTTTTTGTTTTTACAGTCTTGTGGCGATTTTTGCGTGTATGCTCGGGGACTTTCGATCTGGAAGTTGCCTTTCGGCTCGTCGTGTACTGTACATCATCGTTACGAGTGCTTTGGTCATAAACGAAAGGACATGCCGTCGAAGTGACCCTAGGCGACCCGAGCACTTTCCGCACGGCCATAATTCCTTGACAATGGCTTGCATTATTCACATAAAACTTTATTGCCAGGGCCATTCGAGAGCAGAGCAGAGTTGGGCAGAGCACCCCTTTTCTTCACCGTCTCGTCCTGTGTCCTGGTGTGTCCTGTCCCGTCCCGGCACTGTGTGTTGTGTTGTGTTGGGTTCCATTTTAGTCCATGGCTCAGTCCCGGCATTTGCATTTTAAACATTAATAGGTGCATAATTTAAAAAAGCTAGAACAAATGAGGCCACTGAGGGCTAACAACGGGTTAATTAATAATTCCCAGCCTTAAAACATAACGTCCTCTGCCCTATCCGGAGATCCATTCGCCAAATGGCAAACTCTTTAAAAGGGGTTACCGTCTTGAGGCCGCCCATTTTTTTTGTTTTGTTTTTTGTTTATATTTTAATTATTATGTCCAATAAGGCGCGCCAGGACTTGGCCAGGAAGCTGAGGGGGTTGAGACATCCCAAGGCATCCCGGGGCCGGCGGGCACTTTCGAGGCATCCTTGGCTGGGTCTTGGCCTCCAGTCTTGGTGGCTTCTGGCTTGGGCTCAGGTCTGGTTATGGTTTTGGTCTTATTCTGGTCTGGTCCTGTTCTGGTCCTGTACTGGTTCTGTTCTGGTTTCGGTTCTGGCTCTGCCTCTGGTTATGGTTCTGGTGGACGACAAGTGTACTTGCTTGCTGTCAGGAGATTGTCGTTTTTAATCTCCGGCTCGGTTGGTGGGGGTGACTCCTTTGGGTGAGGGTAGTTCGACTTCTACTGTATGTCTGCTCTGCTCTGCTCTGGTCTGGTTTGGTTTGGTTTGGTTTGGCTTGGCTTGGTCTGGGGTGCCAAAATGATTGCGAAATTGAATTTTCAATTTTATTTTTCGAATAAAAAATTCAAAAGCAACAGAAGCAGCAGCAGCAGCAGCTCGGTAGCCGGCAGCAGTTGAAAATGCTAAAGCTAAAACCAAAAGTGCTCGCTCGTCGTCCGTATCCAAAAAATATTTATTGCATATAAACTTTTATTACAATTTGTGTTTATTTGTTCAACCTCTTTTCAATTAGAAGCCTGAGAGGAGTCGACCTGGAGTGGCGTGGAGTGGAGTGGAGTTTAGAGAGCATCGTAAAACAAATCAAACGAATAGAGGGGAAATATGGCATTCGAGATGAAGGCTCTTGGTGGAGTTCCAAGTGACTTTTTGACTCTGGGCTTTTGGGGGGTGCAAGTTAAATGCATGTATCTGAGGTACAAAAAAAGGGAAGGTATTTCACCAGGAAATATTGTCAAAAAATAAATGTATTTTATGCTGAAAAATTAGTTTCTTATTTGGGACATATGCATATGTAATTATATATCGATTTCAATCCACACATAAGCGTATTCGGATTTGCTAGGGTACTTTTATTGTGAAGAACACTTTTTTTATAAGGAAATCTCTTTAAAAGGTGTCCAAAAGTATGCAATAAAAAGTAACATAGTAAAAAACACAAGTGAATACAATTCATTGCATACTTTTAGAGGGACTTTTAGGGTACTTTGAAACCCTAGTAAGGATTTCTGTAGCACCTCTTATATTTTATACAAAAATGTAATGAATGCCAAGGTAGGAATAACGTATTAATATTTATTTGCATTTCTTATAGAAATTACTAGTGTCTTGAAATCGATTTAAAATGTGTCTAAAAGTATGCAATAAAATGTTTGAGGCACCAAATTCAATTTAAATATGACTTTTCCCTACATTTTAACAATTTGTGTCATGGAATAGGGCTTTGTTTAAAGGAATTTTAAGACTCTATTTATTTTTTTAACATCCCAGACAATTATATGTAGGATATAGATAAGTACAAAGCTATAAATAATGCCAAGGAAGTAAGTACTTTTGGGTAACGAATATACATATATATTATATTACTTCAGAAGTGAAATCAGAAAAAAAACAATTGTTTTTAATTGGTAAATTGTACATTTTACACTGGCAGTACATGCTTCTTCCATGTTTGTTTATGTTTTGATGAGCCACAGCTATTAGGCCAGCTGTTTTCGGATGGTGGATGGTGGATGTGCTCTGTGGGAATCGGAGTTTCACATTTGTTAAAAATTCCAAGTGTTCTAGTGTGGGAAGCGGGCATAAGTCACATTTTTCAGGCAACTTTTAGAGTTAATTAACATAGGTTTTATGCATATTATATTAAATATATTATATATTATTAAATGCAATATTACAAATAATGTTTGCTATTTACTGCCCATATCTAGCCACCTTGTTCTATTTCCCCCACCCACACAATTCCACAATTCCAACATGTTAATGTGCATAATTAATACTCCTTATCCCTTTGTTTCACATTTAAGACCACTTTGTTAATCAGCTCCAAGCATATCTTGTTGGCACATTGAATGGAAATTTAATCTGAAGCAAATTGAACACATAATTCCAGAGAAGGCAGGAGGAGGAGGAGTAGGTGGCCCTGGGTCTCTGCAGACATGAGTTGTCGAAATGTAGGAAAGTTAACGAATTTAAATCGACAGTGGCCAGCTCTTCCTGGTTTAATTAAAGAGAGTGACTTGTGCTTCTGCATCTCCAGCATTCGTAAGGGGGTTTTCGACAAATCATCATCATGGATCCATATTGCATATAGATATATATATGTATATATGCCACTCCCCCAAGGCCCCCGCCGCCTCCCAACCTCCCAAAAACACAGATTGTTTGCCAACACTTAGCCACTGGATTTCGTGTCCTTATGAGCGGGGCAGCCAAATGACAGAGTGTCGCCCCAAACACACGATGATACGCTGATACGGCGGAGCAAACAAGGCTGGAACGGAGCGAATCACGCAACCCAATGGCCATGTCGAGCCATGTCGATAATTGAAAAGTCCGTCGCCGATGGCCACGACAGTCATCAATCTTTGAGGTGTGTCCCCGCTCCTGTTTTCCACATCCACACATCCACACATCCCAACTTATATGTGCATATCCACCTCCGCTGCCACTTCCGCTCCTGTTGCGTGCCGAATCCCCGAATGGGATCAAAGCCCGCCTAGCACGGGATGTGGTGCCTGGCGCTACTCCCACGTTCCACATTCCAGCCACTCCCACACACCATGGGTACTTATCTAAGCCATAAATGCCTTAAGTTGTCTCTTTAAGTGCTGGGATTTGTTGAATTACTATATTTTTTATTTTAAATTTGGATTAATCTGTAAATAGGTTATTTATTTTATTTTATTAAATAATTTGTAAGCTCAGACTTAGATTTATTTGGTAAATAATTAACATTTGATTACATAGGGTGTTAGTAGAGATGGTAAAATGTATACTGTATCTATGCATATCGATATTTTAAGGTTGTAATGTATTTTTAATGATTTTTTTTATAGTCTCTAAATTATTATTAAAATTAAAATTGCATATATTATTTGCGAGCTTAAACTTATTTTAATTAATAAATTTAATTAGTTTTTGATCACATAAGGTGTCAGTGGGGATGGTAAAATGTATACTGTACTAATCTATACCAATATTTCAAGGTTGTGATTTATTTGTAATGATTTGTGTTTGATTTTTCTGTGAATTAGTAATAAAATTACAATTTTTTAAACTATTTGTGAGCTCATATTTCGTTTTAATGAACAATTAATTAACCTTTGATTACATAGGGTGTTTGTAGAGATGGCAGAATGTATACTGTACTTGTGTATATCGATATTTTAAGGTTGTGTTGTATTTCTTATGATTTTTGTTATAGTTCCTAAACTATTAATAAAAAGTACAATTTAATAAATTATTTTGCAAGCTCATACTTCGTTTTAATTAACAATTAATAAACCATTGATTACATAGGGTGTTACAAAGGAAGGTAGAATAAATACTGTACCGATGTCGATGTTGTAACATTGTGATATATTTCTTTTATCAATACAATTGTAATACATTATTTTAAATGATGTTTGCCTAATTATAGGTAAGAATATAAATAAATTAAATAGCATTCTTTGTTTTTTTCGATATGTTAACATTAAAAGCGATATTTTTCGATATTTAAAACATATAAATAAGAATATAAATATATTACACTGCATTCTTTGGTGTTTTTCGATATGTTAACGATAAGTTCGATAGTTTTCGATAGTTAGTATTTCTGAATATAAAACCCAACGATATTTTCGATATACTTCTTACCTACCTACCATAGGTAAAGGGCGCTTAAAAAATGCTAGCTTTTGAGGGCAGAAGTATTTGTTTAACTTTTTTAAACCAATTTCTTCTAATTTTTAAGGCAATCCTATTATTATCTTATATACCATTTCACGCCTAATACTTGTTACACATTTTTTAATTAACTGAGATACATTTAATATGTAATATACGTACTTATGATGATCCTTTTAAGCTGACTGCTGTATGACTTTAAGGTATCAAATTGAAATACATTTGTAAAAAAACAAAACAAAATACAAAATAAAGATTAAAAAAATACACAAAAAAAAGAATATACACATACATGGCGCATACACAAAATCAGAAGCTGTCTAAAACAATCAAACGTACTTGGTTACTTCCGCTTAATTAATTTTAAACCCTAAATTCAGCTGTGCCAACAGACTTTTCCGCAGCCCCAGCTCCTGGTCCTCTGCTCCTGAATGCCCCTGGGCCATGTACACACATATTCGCATTTCCGTAGGTGTGGTGTGTGTGCCCCGTCCGGGTCTGTTTTTGCCGGGAAATACGCAGAGCGGAGAGGGGAGTGGGGAGTGGGGAGTGGGGAACGGAGCCCCCTGTGTCGGCTTCACTTCTCTCATTATGCGCAAATTAAAATCCAAAGTCAAAGCGGTCGCCAATCAAGCGACAAGCGACCGTCCCCGCCCCCCCATTCCTGCCCAGTGGCGGGACCAGTGCCGGGACCAGTTCCCCCCCCAGCTCCCCGAAGTCAGAGATCCTTCGTCCTGCGACTGGCCGCACAGAGTGCGTGCACGGACATTCCTTTATGCAAATTAATTTCAATTGATTGCGTCCGAAACACTTCTTATTTTGACATTCCGCTGGCGCAAATACATTATCCTTAGATAAACAACATATTCGCTTTGATGTCGCTCATGTGGACAGTGCCAGTGCCTGGCATAATATTTTTGTATTTTTCTTTTCGCAATGGGTTAACGGGTACGGGTATCCACAACAAAAAATAAATAAATTTATGCCAGATATGAGTGAGCATTATGTATGTGTGGGCCGAGCAAAAACCATACTGACCTGAAGTTGCGACACTGCCAATGTCAGTTGCAGGGATTTCCACAGCCCTTAACACTGCGGTGCAACCAGGTATTAAAAAAAGCCTCATTCCTCTTCTTCTGGTTGTTAAAATATAATGTCTTTCTTTGACTAACTAAACTGACAAAATAGTATTTTCTATTAGAAATAAGCTTTTTCTGGCTTTTTATAATAGATGAAGATATTAGTAATCCAAAAACTAAACATTAAGAAACAAAAATAGTAATAAAGGCTAATTGGGCGTATTACAGGAATTACTATAGTTATCTCTTTAAAATGTTTCTACATTTTAGACTTTAAAACTAAGCTACTATGACACTTTACTAACTAATGTTATTTTAATAGATTCCAAGAAGTTTTCTTTGTGAAAAAATTAAATGGTGAGTGGTTGGAGTGGTTCCTTAACTTGTTTTCCTAAGGAAGGTCTTGTACACAGTACTAGTAAATTAATATATTGTAAATTAATAATAAGTGCTAATTTCTTCTTTTTTTTTACAAGCATTAGCAATAGAGAATAGCTATTTACAACATTTAACAACATTTAACAACATTTAACAACATTTAACAATATTTAACAACATTTAACAACATTTAACAACATTTAACAACATGTAATGCTAATGTTGATACTTATTTCTTTAATTTATCAAAAGGTCCATTGCTTAATTTGCTTAGATATTAAAACATGTAGACTATTGTTAAATATTTTTTATTTTGTACATTGTGTTACATTTATTTCTATTTTATACCTTTCTTTAGTGTATTGAAATAAAGTACTACATAATCAGTAATAAAATTTGCTAGCAAAGAACATTAAACATTAAAGCAAAGAATACTTGTATCTAGGCTTAGACACTGTTAGAAATTAAAGTTTATTTAATAAGAGAAAGCTACAGTCGAGTGTGTGATATCCGGTACCCAATCTTAGCTTAGGTTAGGTTACCCTACCCAATCTTTAATGCATTAAACTTAATTAAACTTCCCTTCGAAATGGTAACCCCAAACGAGCTAAACAATAAATGTTATAGAAGTCTCATTATGGATTGGGTATGCAAATTATAATTATTTTGTAAGCTTATCAACACTGCTCGATTATAAGGCGCCACCTAGACGTCAGAAGTGGCAAAGTTCTGAACAGAAACAGACAGATGGCGGTGCCAACGATCGGCACTCTGTCGATCCAAGCGGCAGAAAGCGGAACTGCACTCATACTTGATCGCATTCTGATTGGGAATTCGCGTTTATTTTTGTTGTCAACATTTCCAATAAGTAAAGAATTGAACGCAAAAACGTGGATAAGCTATAAAAATACAAAACTGAAGCCTACGATTACTATGCTGTGTTAATAAACATGTTTTGAATAATTTTTGTATATGGCTTTGATTCTTTAAAGTAATTTTTATATTTTTAGTACATTTACATAAAAAATACTTAACGCATTTTTATTTAACTTCTTGTTTTTTAATATCTTTTAATTTTGGTAAATAATTAATCAAATATGGTTTAAATCAAATAAGTTTCTTATATTTATATTAGTAAATATATGCACAGTTTATTTGTTTATTTATTTTTATAAAAAATCTTTTCCTTGTGGTTCATTATTTTCTATATTTATTTTAAAACGGTAATTGGTGCTAAGATTTTATTCCTTTTTTTTAAGGTTTTGAAAATGTTTAATTCCATGTTCCAAGGATTGAATAAAGACAGCTTGCCCTTAACTACACATTATGGATTAGTACAAAATTAAGTACAACGAAACATATTTTAGATTTAAATATATATATATATATATATATATATATATATAATTCTGTATGCCTTAAAATCATAAAGATCACATTTTAAAACGAATTAAGAAAAGGTAATAGTAAAGAAATGGCAAAAAAACAAAAAAATAGAAAAATAAGGAAGTTATATTTGAATAGATTCTAGATATATACAGTATTAATATAAAGTTTTATTAATATATAGTTTAAAACTTAAAAATTTAAGTTTAAATGTATTCCGAAATGCTTGGTGTTTTTTTTTTAAGATGTTTAGGTCAAATCATGTTGGTTGATCTTCCATAAAAGAAATTATAATTATATATTCCAATAATCTATGGGTAATTAGGTCTAGAGATTTCGACTTATTAAGACTTATTCTATTAGCAACAAATTATGGTTCTTTAAGATCTTATAGTTGGCTTTGTTTAGGCAAACTTTGGCTTGCTAAAAAAAGGATACTAATGTGGAAGAGGTTATTGTCTTGCTGCTGTTTTGATGATTGTTGTTAAATTTTATTTTCCACCAGTTTAAATGAAACATTGGACTTTAAAGTTAAGAACTAAATGAATAAAAATTAATAAGAAAATATATGTATATAAAATGTATAAATAATATCTGCGTTCTCAAAGGCCTTAAAGATATGTAAAAGAGATTTTAAAATTACAAATACCACTGAAAATTGATACGCTGCTAAATTAATATGAAATAATTTCGAATAAAATGATGAGAAATCAATTTTAGGAAAATATATAGGCATAGGGGGGGTTAACCTTTTAATAAAGGTTATGATGAGAGTTCGTAGCATCCCAGAGATGGAGTTTTTAACCCCTTTCTGGCACATACATACATACATATGTACGTCCGAAAATAGTTTGATTCCGAACCCCTTTTTGGCTCGGGAACACAGCGAATAATACGCAATTGGACCAAGGGGGAGTGGCCAGTGGTCCCTCAGTCGACGAAAAATTTCATTAACGAAATCAGTGACGACGCACTCGCACTCGCACTCGCACTCGCATTCAAATTGTGATTCACATTCAAATTCAAATTCAAATTCGAGTCCACAACCACCACATGCACATGCCTGGCATGCACACAATGATTTTCAAGAGCCATTTACATCGGAGTAATAACTCCAAGGGGGTGTGTGTGTGTGTGTGTGTGGTTGTTTCAGCCTCTTTCCAATTATCGTCGAAATCTGTACATAGACCCCTCGAGTTCAGATTACCTACATATATAGTTGGGTATATATGTAGGCATGTATGCACGTACGTACGAGAGTGCCACGAATACTTCGATGAACATGCTGCTATACATATGTATATTCCCCCATTCGGACTACACAGTTTCATAATAACCCAAATCCGAAATTATCAGCTTAAAGCCAGGAGGACATCGAACCCCTTGAAGAATGTATGTAGATCCTTAGGTGACACACAGTGATAAAGTTTATATATATTTAATGTTAAGTTACTCTTCTTTTATATTGAAACATGAAGGAAAGTGGTCAAGAAATTGCTCTAATGCTCAAGCCAAGGGCTTGTTTGTTACTAACAATGAACTCTTTGGGGAAGTTTAAATAATTACCATAGTTATACCATAATCAATGAAAAGATCTTACAGATCAACCTGAGTCTCCTGTTCCTCCTGTCCCTCGTAATGTCCATGTATTAATTAATAAAGGTAGTTGGTGTTCTTGTGATGCCAATACTCTTAAAGAAAGTTAACAATACTGCATATAGCATCGTATCTAGAGCATATCTAGCACATCACAGAGTACTTTAATAAAACCTATGGCCTGGTTCTGAACTTTTGTATATAGATTCTGGAAAATTCTGACTTTCCTGCACAAAAGAATCATTTTCAAAAGAGCTTTTGTACCTTTTCTTCAATGTTAGGTTGTAATATTTCTGAAAGTATAAGTAATTATATATACTAAGACAGTTAGTCAGCTTCTTCTTTATTGTTTCCCCAAATAACTTACTATTAAATGAATTAAATATAAGAATTAAATATAAGAAGAGTGCGATAAAAATAAGTGTATACTTGCAGCGCTGGGCTAAAATGAAAAAAATTACAAATACTGAACAAATTTTAAATACAACTATAAAATAATTACATTATTTGTAAATATTATTATAGGCAACTCAAAAGATAGTAAAATTTTTTATCTACACTATCACGTGCTGTTTTTGTTATATTTACAAATTTGCTTTTAACGTAGTTTATAATAATATGTATATAAGAAATACCGTCTATAAGGTAAAACTATAATGATTAGCAGCTTAATATGCTATATAAGCGTCAATATTGCTTTACTAGGAACCAAAGAAAAAACAATTAACATAAAATTAAATGTAAATAATTAATATACTACATTAGGTCTTCTGTCTCAAATTATAATATTATTATTTATTTATTATAAATTTCCCAGCACTACAAGTGTTACTTATAAATTAGTGTGCGAGTCTCGTGATATTAATATATCCTCTGAAAGGGCAATAAATTGTATTCTACACTAAAATATCACCTTGACTTTGGATGATCTTAAAGAAGAAATCGCAGGACTAGATAAAGTCTGCTGTTGCGGGTTGACTATTAATATATATGTTCATATTATCATTATTACAGAAAGTAAACTTAAGCTTACAAGTATAAATAAATATAGAAAAATAAGGGGATATTAAAATATATCAATGTTCAAAAATACTTGCTAACATCAACACATTATGCCTCTTCCTGTTCCTAAAATGGCAAGGGAATTTCTATATTCATAATACATATTGTATTAACAGACATGACTAGATCAACTGGGCTGTTGATGATAATCAAGAATATAATATATATTAATAATATTATATATATTAATAATATATTTATTACAAGCTTCCGATTAAAATTATAATAGAAAGTATTTTCTAGAAGCAACACACTAGCCTTTCCTTATTCCTTATATGATAGTACAGCTAATATTCGTAAAGGAGTATTTACAGAAATGGCTAGATCGACTCGTCTATTGATGCTAATCAAACATAAACATGTGTACTTTATTGCAAGCTTCCGACTAAAATTATAATATAAAATACTTTCTAAAAGCAACCTTTTCTCTATTTCATATATGGTAATATAACTAATATAAGCAATACTTAGAGTACTTACAGACATGGCCAGATCGATTCGCCTGTTGATGCTTTTATATTTTATTATTTTTATATAAACACATTCTTTACATAAATAAATCTGACCCTGCAAGGGTTATATATTCTATAAATCATTAGTTAAAGAAAAAGTAGGCTGTCTGGCCATAAGTATAGCCTGGTCACGTCCCCTGAGATCGAGATCGAGGAGGAATCGCCTTTGGGCCGTAGTATATATCTTTTGTTCCGTAATTACGCTCGTGTTGCGACACTTCCCACTTTTTCTCTTTTTTTTCCTTACTTTTCCGTGGTCTCTCTCGATCCTATAACCACCGAGAAGGGTTCGATCGAAAGTGCTGGCTCACTTTTGGGTAGATTACTTGCGTTAGGGAACCCGAAAATGTATTTCATTATATTGATTGACGATGTATAATTTGGAAATGGAATTATGATTTATACGGTCTCGGTCTGGGTCTTGTCTTGGACTCGGAGCTGAGGCACATGCAGATGGGGCGCGTTACGGTGATGTTGCAACGACGGAATGCCGGACAGATTGGATGGATGGATGGATGTATTGACTGCCATTGATTAATCATCCTTGGCGCCGAACTTTGGGAAAAGTGCAACTAGACACGCGTACTTGGAATAATGCGTAGAGATGCGTCGTCGTCTTGGGCTCAAAGCGAAGCCGCCGAATGCAACGATGCAGGATGGGAATAAATATAATTAACTGCTTATCGACGGGGTGCGAACACTCGTTCGATTTATCTTGAACCGAAACAAAATCAAAATCATGCCAGATCACGGGACTTGGACTTGGTTTTTTTTTGGTTTTTCGGGAACTTGAACGGGGAGAGTGGGAACAGGTACAGAGAGTTGATCTGGTGATTGATGATCACTGTATGCTCAGGGGGGCAACGCCAGTTGCCAGTCGAAAGGACACTCGGTGTCATCAAGGTGTCTCTGTGCAAAAAAAAAAAGGCAGAAAAAGAAAGGAAAAACCGTTTACAGTTGTCCAGATAAAATCGGTAATTGGCTTTAGGGTCGCGCTGCGGCAGCAACAGGAGCAGAAGGATCCTCGGATACTTGACAAGTATCGATCAGAAGGTATCCCTATCTGCCATCCTTGTCTCCTTGTCCAAGCTGAGTAATTACACACACTTGCAGTGAATAGGATAATTAGTTGTGTTTGCCCCTTTGTGTGTGTCCTTTATCCTGCCGCCTCTGGATGCCGCTGCTCTCTCTGGCTACCGTGTGCTCGCTCTGCCATCCAGCATCCTTGGCCACTTGGCTGCTTGGCTGCTTGGCTGGGACTCAGTATTTAACGCTTTGCCGCATTGTTTTGCCTGCTGCGTTCGCCGTTTTGCAGGCCATTGTCTTTGGCTTTGGCAAGGATACTCTGGGCAAGGATAACTGAACTGAGCATTGGCAATGGCAAACAGCAGCGAGCAGCAGCAACCTGTTCCTGCCAGGCACCCTGCCAGGACCATTGTTTCGGTGCGCTAAGGCTAAGCGCATGGCGCTACACTCGTCCTAGAACCCCGGGCTCAGGACAGGATCAGTGCGGATCCCGGCATTGTTCGCCTTTGTTGCCAGCCGCTTGACCTATTATTCTAATTATTCATTCGCAACACTGTGCCTTTGTCCCGTTCGGTTTCGGTTTCCGTATCGGATCACCATTTCCCTACATACAAAAGTTGCCTTCGGCTCAACTTCTTCAGGTTAATCCGGCCGGCATGGGATTCCCGATGCTCTCTCGGGTTGGCATTGTTCGCGTCCGGGACTTATGGAAATTATAATTGTCTTAATTCCAGCAAACACGGGGCATAACAACAGGCGTGGGCTCACAGAAGCCACTCACTACATATTGGGTTTTGTTATGTTTTGAGGTCCTTTTTAATTAATTTGGTGTGGGGGGGAGGAGTGATATATATATATATATATTATTTATTTATTTATTTATTTCATTTATTTATTTATATATATTATTTACGTATTACTATCTTTTTTTTCGAAGTAAAGAATATCTAAGAACATATACTGTAAATACTATAGGTACTTTTTAAAGGAATACCTTCGTATTTATATTTTTTTATTTACATATTTATAAGCATGTTTATTGATTATTTAATACCGTTTTTAGGGTTTTCAGTATCGGTTTGATATCTGTTACCTTAAAGATACTCTATAACCGAGCTCTTAGCATAGAATATCCTTTATATATATATTTACTTACAAAGTTTAGGTATTTAATTACATTATTTATACGAATTTTAGGATAAGCCAACTCCTGGTCTTGTCGCCTTTTTTTATATAATTAAATCAAGACACGCCTATATGCCAGATCAAAACATAGAGATTATATTGTGTAAGTTTTGAAACATGGCCCCTCGATCATCATCAGCCAAGTTCCTCTTACTGATCGCACTTCAACATTAGTTCCTATTTAAGCCAGCATGCTCCAGAATCCAGACTTGAGAATTTCAGGTGCACGCTTTGCATCAGCTTTGGCAGTGCTAATGTTTTTTTTCTTAGATTCCGTGAGGATTTTACATAAAAAAAAATCAATTAAAGCTGCCACTGTTTATAGACTAAGTGCACTATTAAAGTAAAGTATATAAATGTATATTTATATATTATTATTATTAAATATTACAGATTACTTATTAATTTGAACACTGTATGTATGTATATGTACCTAATTATACAAAAACTAAGCTACTGAATAAGTATTAGCCATAGCTTTATTATTTATTTATATTATTATATTATATACATAATATATATTATATTATATTTATTTATACATATATAAATAATCGATCAAAACAACATAGTGGTGTCTATAAATAATTAGGCCGATCTTATGACCTCAAGTTCGCTAAACGCATTAACTAGAAAATGACACGGTCGCTGATCCAATTTACATATATATATAATATATAATATATTATATTTATTTATATATATGTAAAAAATTAAATTAGCCACCTCTATTTTCTAAATTTGGGTTTATTTATTCTATTTACCAACCACATAAAACCCATTAAAACCTATAAAAAGCACTGTCAACTCCCTAAATTAACTAACAATTTAATAAAATCAAAATCAACAAAGTAACATAGCAACCGAAGACCTCGAACTTAAGAGCAAACAAGCCAGGACAGCGTATCCTTTGGGGGATACCAAAACCAAGTTTGACTGAAACATTTACATATCCCACAGATACATACATGCAGATACATCCGTGTGCCTCTTTCCCCAGCTATGTATGTATGTACTTAACCAGACCGGCCACACGGCCACAGTAATAATAATAATAATAATAGTAATAATAGTAGTAATAATAATGACTGTGCCCTGATTCGGGCATGTGCTTTGGTGGCGTTTGGTAAATGATGACGCAGCTCGATGGCGTTATAATTAAGGTTCACATCAATGGTTAGCGGCGGCGGCGGCGGCAGGCGGCGGGAGATGAGAGTTAGGAGTAGAGGCAATTGTTTGGGTGATGGGTTATGGGTGATGGGTCCACTACAGACATTAGGTAAAAAGCATTGCCTGGCAACCCGAAAAAACCACCGCTCCCCCAGCCCCAGCATCGAGCGTCGTTCTCCAATTAATCACGATCCGAAAAGATGGAGGAAAACTAAGGAAAAACCTTCACTACAGAGATCACTAAGATCGTGGAGGGAATAGATCAAGGAGTGATCTTTTCACTGTATACACTTACATTGTCATTAAGGTGAGTAGAAGTATTTATATATTTTTATATTTATGAGATTTAAGCTATTTATTTAAAGCTTAATAATATTTATTAATATATAAATATATATACCTATTTTTAGATAAGAATTTCAGCTTACTAGAGTTCGATCCTAACGAGAATTGACGAAAAGACAGCCCTTCAGTAAACCCCGCTACCAATCCCTACATTTGCTTGTCCCAGAATTCCGACTTGGGAATTTGAAGCAAAGCCATTTTCTATATTTTCTATATATTCTATATATTCTATATTCAATATATTCTATATATTCTATATATTCTATATATTCTATATATTCTATATATTCTATATATTCTATATACTATATATTCTATATTTTCCCCAGATAGAGCAACCCAAAGTCGTTCTGCAGCCACCACCTCCACTTCCGAAATTGCAACTGGACTGAAGTGCCGCCGCCAGTTCCCCGCTGAAGTGTCATTATCCAATGGGGTACCGGATCGAGCTCCCTCTCAAATAGAGCGACACAATGGCCACAACAAATCTCGGAGGAGAGGAGGAGGAAAAACCTCTCTGGCCAGAGACTCGTGTCATCATTCCGCCGATCGGGGCGACGTAATTGGTTTAGAGCACGTAGAAGCCAAAGCCACTAATTGCTGGTTGCGCCGACAACCCAGACGGGATGTTCTCTGGAATGCCACACATCCCCCAGGTCCACTCGGAGATGTCATTAAAGTGGAGTTCTCTCCCCAAAAAAAAAACCGTCGCCGAGCTGATGATCTGCAATTAACAGCGACCGCCGCCGATCCACAGAGAGAGATCAGCGTATTGTCATTCGTCCCACTTTGTGGTCGCATATCAAATTATTATTATTATTCTCAGGGCCAGCAATTAAGTAAGCAGGCACTTCCCTTTCAGAGGTCTAAGAAATTATAATTATAGAATTCAGAATGTTCGAATTTAATAAGAAAAACCAACTAGAAAAATCAATGGGGAAAAAGGTAATCAATCTGATGGCTAAAAATATTTTCAGAATTAAATATTCAAAGGTTATAAATATTTTTTTTTTGATTTAAATAAATGAATGCATAAATTGGTAATACTAATTAATATAATAAATATAATCAATGTCAATTTAAGCCACCTTTAACTTTGCAAATGAAACGTTTAGTCAACTAATCTAGTCTTAGGGGTGTCTAGAAATAATTAGGCCGAACTAAACCTCGAATTGATTAAGCGCTTCATTTATAATAAATATCAATATACAAATATATAATAAATATTTAGAAAGTAATAAAATAAATAATAACTAATCAACTCAAGTGGTTTTATTTATGAGGTATTAAAAGTCAACAAGTTTTTGAGGTAAAAGGTATTTAATACTAACAAAATGAGCAACAACTTTTCGTTTAGGCAGATCTTACTCAGATCATTTTTTGACAGAAGACAAGCACATCAGGATTTTTAGAAGTCTATTGTATTGCAATATTATATTTCATCGAAAATAAAATAAAAATAGCACATAGAATTACAATGGATTAAACATATATATATTTATTTTGTAAATATGTACAAAACACGCAAGACAATAAGTCTTCCGTTGTTGCCTCCTTATTAAAGATGTAGTCGTTAGTGTCGTAGTAAATAATGCTTTCTGAATTTTACTATATCTATTTTTAGTATAAAATACAAGGAAATTGGGAAAGACATTTGAAACAAAATAAAAAGTGAAGTACGATAGAAACCCCCTTTATACGAACTATCATCCTACGTTATAGCTCGTTTTTTTATTATTTATTTATTTATTTACTAAAGATGATAGAACAGTTTACAAAACTAAGGCTAACACAGGGGGTTGTAGTGCTAGCTGCGGAGCCCTCGACTACATTTTTAGGGTAAGTGAACTTAACGTATATCATTATAAATTATAGTTCGTATAAAATAAATAAAAATAAAAATATCCGGGAGAGAGACACACCGATTGTCTTACTTGGAATGCCCCTTAAAGGTAAGTAAATATATTAGGGAAATCTATAAATAAGTTCCTTTAAATTTAAGGGATCTTACTATATAAAATAAGTTACTAAATCGTTATAAAGTGAACCATATTATAGCGTTTTTGTTCTTGTTCTTTTTGTTGAAAAATTAGAAATAAACTTAATTAAACTACAGAGAGAGGTATACAATTTTGTAAAAACTAAAACATCCTTTCCATGCTATGCTCCAAAATGTGATTACCGGGTATTTAATGGTCGAGTTAGACTGTATCTTTTCTTGAGTGCCAAATCTCACAGTCTCCGTCAAAACTCATTTCCATTTGAAATCCATTCCAAAATCAATTCAAAATATGTCTGAGAGCCTTGGGGGGGAGTAGGGTACTCCATAAAAAAGGAGCTCCATCTTGTCGCAGATTGTGTGTGTGTGGGAGATGGATGGACCGTGGCCGTGTCCTGAAAAGAGCCGACAAAATTGCAACCAAAGGTAAACAGAAGTATGCAAATATTTGCAAACACTGCAAATCATACACATAATTGGAATTCATGTGCATTTGCGAGGAGTTGCAGGACCTCCGTCTCCGTCTCCGCCTCCGTCTCCCATCTCCCAGAGCATATCCTGGCGTGGACGTGCCGGCCATTGTGCCGGGGACGACGGGCATTGAGCTTTCAAAATAAAAAAAAAAAAAACAATGGCACTGGCACACGGTCCATGTTGGTCCGTTCCATTCATGGCGACCGTGCACATGGCCAAACATTTTCATATATGAGTATTTAATTAATCCGCAGTTGACTCAGGGGTGCCCCCTTTTGGCTCTCACAAGGAATCTGGCAGGATGCGGCTGAATCGCTGGACTGCTGCGATTTGAAAGTATCCTTGGTAAATGCAAAAATAAAAGCGAACAATCCGGGGAGAGAGGCACACCGAATGTCGCACTCGGAATGCTCTTTAAAGATAAATTAAGATATGAGGGAAATTTATAATTAAGTTTATTTAAATTTAAGGGAAATTTCTAAACTAAATTAGTCACTAAATCGATATACCTTAATGAACAGTGAGCCATATTATAGCGTTGGAAAATTAGAAATAAACTTAATTAAGCTACAGAGAGAGAGAGCTACTAATTGTTGTTATGAAATTCAAGATTATTATATGTGATAAATATAGGATAATTCTTCTAATGTTGATACTTTTAGAAGGTCTAAGTAGGATGTATATATAGCAATGGGATATGTCCAATATGATCTATCAAAAATACAAACTCGAGCTTAATATCATATTAAAAAAATTAAAATTGAAAAGCCGAAAAAGATTGCATTTAATGCGATATATTAATTATATTATATATTATATAGCTATCGAAATATAATATTAAAAATATCCTAAAGTTATCGAAAATTGAATTATTAAAAAATATCGCATTTTGAGTTAAAATATCGATTTTATGGATAATATCGAACAATTATTTTTATTTTAATATGGTTGAATCATCTTTAAAACTAAATTTTTCATTAGTTCTCTATATTTTTGTTCAACAAAAGTGATTTAAACCAAGCTTAGGCTCTTCCGTGCCACAATTTGATGTATAAAATAGAATATCGATTTATTGCCACTTTAAAGTATCGATTTCTCTACTAATTTATCGATATTTTCAGCTATTCCTTGATCTAAGAGATCCTGCTGCATTAAAAACTCCGAAAACAGAGAATCAGCGGCAGGACTTAATCGCGTTAGGTCGTTTTGAACGGAAAGGATACCCATTTTTCGGCAGGGTATGGATTTGAAAATGTTTGTACGAATGTGCACGCACTTCTCTCTGTACATTGAATGGATTTATGTATATATATATATGAATATATATGTATATATTGAATCAACAACACAAAAAACACAGGGGCGGGCAGCGAGCGAGACAGCTGAACAGGACGACGACGAGGACGAAATACATCCTTCATGGGAGACATTTTGTTTGCAGAGACACACTCACACACAGACAGAGGGGAACAGAGAGTGGAGGATGACACACAGAGCAAGGGTGAAAAAAGTTCCATAATCCTTGACGATCCTCGTTGTCGTCTTAGCAGGCAGGCCAACGTATCATCCTGTCATCACTGTCATCATCATCGCCATAGGAATCGCGTCCATTTGCCAATCTGCGATGTGAACCCCGGCTGCTTGAATCAACATTAGCTTATTGGGTTAAAAAATAATAATAAGTGCACAGAGAGAGGATGCGTCGGGGATGATTTGTTCTTCCTTCCTTCATTCAAGCACACCACCGATCACATCACAATTGCGCCCATCGTCGTCGTCACAAAAAGAGTCCTTATGTGCCATAGGGTACACTTATGTGAAACATTTGCCCAAGCGATTCCCATCCCGGCCAGCGATCCCATCCTCAGTTAGTGAGGGGGTGAAAATCTCATGGATGTCGGCCACTCAACTCAACACTCGATTTGCCGTCATCTGTCTTGAGCAGCTTGAAAATGGCCGGGAAGCAGCCAGGGCTCCTCCATCCTCCATCCAGCCTGGGTTCTCCATCTCAGCGTCGCCTCTTCAGCATCGCAATTAAAAGTGTGCTTCAGCGTTCGAGTCCTTTATGTACAGAACGCTCCTGGTGAATGGAAACTGGGAATTGCCTGAATGGAGCCGGAATCCTCTCCAGATCAGCTTTAACTCCATTTCGGGAAGGTACTATTTATAGAGGACTTTCAAGCTGCCGCCCCGCTGGGATGTCAGATCATATCCCTTAAGCCACTATTTGGGTGAATTACTCCTAGATATAATATAAGCATAAATATAAATAATTGTTTCAAATAGAGATCCTTTAAAGTCCTTTAGCAAGACGCCCATTAAAGGGTCAGCATTTTCACCGCCTATCTGGGAATCCTTTGAATGTATATACATTTTAATCGAAAAGTCGTTGCCATTAGCCTTGACCAAGGATTCAACAGGGAATCAAGGATTTGCTGGAATGGGGGGGCCAAAGGCCATTTGAGAGTGCGGCAGGACATGCTGCGTGTGTGTGTATGAGCCCCTCCCACACACTCCTCAACCTCATATGGACACTTTTTTTTCTGAGGGGGAAACAACACAATTTAGTACCGCTTATAATGGATGTTCTCGTGTCAAAAGCCCATTTTTTGCGGACTGTTAACAGCTCGGATCCGCACAGCAATCCACAGATGGCCGTTCAAATTTATATACGAGCCTGATACATGCGTATTTATTTAGCCTTGTTTGCGGGGACAAGAGGAAGAGGATGGGGATGGGGATGAGGCCATCATCCATTCAGGTGGGAATGTTATCTTTATTTCAGTGAGGTGGGGGGGGGGGGTGAAACTTGGCCACATTAGCGGGGAGAAATGGTCATCATCATATCAGATTCCTTTCGAGTTTGTCACCATGTCATTGCTCAATTAACAGGATAATGCAAAGGGAATAAACAGGACTACATATTTAGTAACGAAGACTTTATAAATAATTTCCTTTATATCTGTATTTATTTTACTATTAGTTAGGAAAGACAAAAAATAGCAATATATCTATATAAAACGATAAGTTGACTTGGCATTGCATGGTCTATAAGTCGATTTTCTATTATACATATCACATAGTGCCAAAGAAGAGCCAAAGCTTAGTTTAAACGTTTTTTTTATAATTATTACTACTTCTAAAAAATGTAGTTTTATAGGGGTTTTAAATATAGTTGTTAAAAAAATACGAATAAATTAAATTAATTCGTTTTAAAGGCTTTTTAAATAAAGTAATTAAAAAACTACGCATAAATTAGATTACAAGCTCGGATATTTGTTCTATGTAACCTATTAATATTATTATTATTTATATATTATTTGTATATATTAATGTTAAATGCTATAGTTATGGATTAAGTTTCTGAGAATTTATAGCAAAGGGTTATAGCTAACTCGAGGTCAAAGTCTGCTCAATTTTATCCACCTATATCGAGATTCGTCAACACGTTATAGTAAAGCGAATTAATTAATTAAGACGCGTTTCTTAATGTTAATCATTACCGTTCATTATCAGTGGATTTTTCTATCCACATTAATGCATATATATAAAAACTGAGTTACAGAATTCAAACTTGTGAATTACTTGGTGCCGCGTCACGTTGTATTTTGGCTGTTTAATGATCAGAAAAGGAAAACTTTGTTTTCTGCGATATATATATTTATATATTTTAAATTTCCATATACCAAACTGTACTATGTTTTCAATATAATATTAAGTGTGATTTTGTCATTATATCTTATCAAACTATTCCCCCCAATATATGTATGTTACATCCCAACTATGTATATATAAAGCCCCTGCTCTAAGCCTTAATTTACTAACAAGTACCTGACAAAGTCTGCTAATTATAATATTTTAACTGCCATATCCCATTGGAGCTTAACCCTAACCCTTCTATTTCAAATACTGACCAGCTATTGGCCGCCGGATGTCGCTCCTGTCCGGCTAAAAAAAAGCTGCTTAATGGCATCAAAACAAGGGTTTGTGGTCCATCCAGGTGGGCCCCTTTGTTGCACTCGCAATCGCATCTGGCATAGGACCAGCCTCCGCCTCCGCCCCCACCACATCCGCGTCCTTGGAACCCGCAGTCATTTAGCCAGTCAACTGTTCTGCGGTATTATTACTCTGCGTTACTTTTGTTGCCGCCGCCCGTTGTTAGCAGATTGCGATGCGATTGTTTTCCAAAACGAATAAAGATGGTGTTGGGCGATAGCCGCCGCCACCGCCGCCTGGTGGCGACAGTGACGTGGCCTCCCCTCCGGATCCAGCTACGCCTTCTGTCCCACAACAAAAGCCGTAAAAATTGCGGATTACAATCGCGGATTTCCATCGCACAATTGTTTATTATTGCTGCCCCATTTTCCACACCGCCCCGGTGTACTTGCCATGCCCTTTTTATTTTCCCGCTTGCCTTTTGATATCCCCCTCCCCCGCGCCCCCTCAGACTCCCAGATCCCCCCAGGAGCTCCCCTTGGCAATACGCCCCCCCGCCCCTGTGTGCTCGCCCGCAATGACAGCCGCAGCGACAAGGACAAGGACAACGATGTCGGCGGCTCATTTTCCACTGGTGTTTCCATGCATTAATATTTTGGAGTCCAAGGGGTATGATGTGTCCTGGAAAATGTATACAAAATAAATAATATATATAGCTTGGCGGGGATTGGATTAGATTAATCCAGTGCTGATTCCAAGAACAGGAACAGGATTTAGGAGTTTTATATTATATCCTTTTTGGTTGGAGACTGTACAAAGAACTGCAAACTGAGATATTTTAAGATATTTGAAATTTCAATATATCAAACTTGAGCATATTTTCGATATGAATTCCATCGCGAAAGCGTTATATTTCGCAGAAAAATTATAATTAGCATTTATGTATAATTTTTTTATATTCACATATCCATATCATAATACTAATAATAATTATATAATATATAATAAGAGCTATCTACTATAATAACAAATATTTAATATATTAATAGCATATTTAATTAATATTACTTAATATTAAACAAATTAAATTAAATACCATTTTGGGATATTTGTTAGATATGATAGATCATATCGAAATTAACATAACATTAAAAATAAATATCCAAACACAGTTCATTCAATGTTAATATAAACGGTAACAAAAATGTTTAATAAATTCTATAACATATTCGATTATTATCGATAGTATCGATATTTCAACATTTAATGTGATATTTTTTTCAATATTTCATCAATTCTATATCAAAATATGCTATAAAATTATGTTAATAAATTCGATAATAAAAAAGACAAATAATTTAAATAACAATAACGTATATTTATCGATAATATCAATATTTCAACATATCAAAACAATTAATTTAATGTTAATATATTCGGCAATAAAAAGTACAAATAAATTAAATAACATTGTTCGGATATTAGTTCGATATTATGCCATTAATATCGATATTGCAACATTAACTGCGATATAAACCGATATTTAAAATTTCGATATATCATATGTCATAAGGCTTTTCACAAGACATATGATAATTGTGCAAAAGTGCGTCGATATTTTCGATCTAACTAGCATTTCTACGACATTTCTGGGGTATCTCCAAGTCGTAACCCCGCACTCCCAGAGCTCCTTCGTGTTTTCCTTGTTCTTTTATTTTTTTCTTGTTGCTTTTTGCTGGCTTTTTATGCCTGTTCCACACGAGAAAACATTTGTATTTGTGTGAGCGGACGACCAAATGCCCCCCAAAGCTCACCCCAGCTCACCACCTCACCACCTCACCACCTCGGGGGCTCCTTCTGGAGGCGGAATTCCGTCCGCTTTATTTGGCTCTGTTTGTTTTGCTTTCCTCCCCGAGATTCTTAAATTTGCTAATTTGTGAACTTTTGTGTTCGCATTACAATTCGCTCCGCCGGGCTCCTTGGCACTGGGAATTGGAATTGGATCCGCGTGTCCTTTTGGCGTCTGCTGCTTTTTTATTTTTTATTCCTTACGCCAGCACTCCTGCCTTTCTCCTTGCTCACTTTGAGTACATTAAGTGGCTCATTTTCTGTTTACCACCCCCCACCCCCACACACACAATTCAATTTAAGTCGATAACATCTTAATTTGTATTAATAAATACTCTTTGGACCGTCTCAAAAGCCGCCAAAGCCAACCGAGTGATTTGTGCTTGTATTTGGATCGCGGAATTGGCGGATTAAATATGTGGAATCATTTTGGTTTAACATATAATTTACTATTTTTAAAGATGATGGAGTCTGAAAAAGGTAACTAAACATTTAAGTTACACAGTAATATCTATACTATAATATTATTATATATTTGTGTCAATATATTTATAATATTATATATTTTTTCTTGAAAGTTGAGGCTTACGAGGCTCGTAAATATTTATTGATCTACTTATATTAAATATAGTAGTTTCCCTTTTTTTTATCCCTCTGATTTCCTATTAGCTATGCTTGTACTTTTGTGTAAGTACATTAATAAAATAAAATAATATACAATAATAAATGATAATAGTTATCTTAAATATTAAGAAAATATTATTAAAATAAATATTAACATAATAAATAACCGAATGAAAAGTTTAATTGTAGGAAAACTAATGTCATTTCTAAATCCTGTGATTCGATATTGTACCGACTGCCTTATCCTACTGATTTTCAATGTTGGGCAAAAATAAAAAATAAAACAAATTAATAGATTGATAGTTAGATTAATAATTAATATTAATAATAGATTAATAGATTAAGATTGAACCGGGGAACTCCGGCTCGCAAATCTAGAGTTCTCCAATTACCCAACGGCCTGTCTTGAATACAGTTGGCCCAATATATAATATATATATATGTATATGTATATAATAATGGCCTAATGTATAATAGATATATTAAGAAAATGTGAAAAAATTCAGAAAATGCCAATGAAAGGAATAACAAATTCGCTTCCTAAAAAAAAAGGAAAAAAGAACAACTTCCTTAACCGAAGAATAGACATTAAAATATAATTCAAATGGTATAGGCTGAGAAGAAATCAATTCTCATTGCATAGATTTTTTTGATTTTAGAAAAAAAATCTTTTAAATCGAAGGAAACCAATTTTCGTATTTGTGACCTAAAAATAAGATTTTATTCTAATATAATTGTTATAAAAAATTATAGAATACAAAAAGAAATAAACAAAAAGGTCTTTAGAAAATTGTTTTATCATAGTGTTTTCATGTTAAGACTTTTTCCTCGTCCCAGTCGAGGCTTATGATACATCTATTTCTTCAGACCCGAATCTATGGACAACCAAAACCTATAGAATTGTTTATTATATCAAAGCTAAAGTCTTTATGCAGAAGATATGTTCTTAAAAAACACTTTCACATTTATTTACATAGATTGTTTGTGATTTAGCCAAGTACTTCTGTGTGTTTATGAACTAAAGATATTAAATCTTGAGACATTATGATAAGTTTTCAAGCAGATAAAGTTGGTTTAAAATTATAGACCCACCTTCTACCTACCACATGCCTAAAAAACAAAATAAATACATTATTAAAGCCATGGCCTTGTACATCCTTAGAAAGTAAATAAAAATATATAATATATATATACCATTTCCTATGCTTACACGAGGGTATATAGTATATAGTATATAGCATATACATACTTGAACTGGCTGCCCAAATTGTTGTACCGGAATGATGGGACATCCGCCAAGGATGATGATGCTCCTGCCTCGATACCATAATTTTTTTTTTTTTTTTGCTTTTTCCCGGAGCCCCATAACGCAGCAACGAACCAAAGAAAAAGAAGTGTGCATTAATTAAAATGTGAAACCTAATAAATTTAAATTACAACTTTCAATAAAAACTTTTTAACGCCCGCCTTTTGGCTGGGGCCCAGGCTACACGCAGATGCTTCTATGATACTCCTGATCCTGGTCGTGGTCCTGGTCCTGGGCAGGGGCAGAAGCAGGGACAGGGGAAGGAGTGGCAGGAAAGAACTTTCACGAGGCAAAATTATTTAATGAGCATGAAAATTGCGGGGCAGCGAAAACATAACGACGTCAGCAACGCTTCCATTTCATAATTTTTCCTTTTTCGGCATTCTGTTTTTTTTTGTTGTTGTCTTCGTTCAACCCCAAAAAAGGCTGAACGAAAACATAGCGCGACAAATACGCGTAGATAACCTCAGGTAAAAATTAATAAACATCCTTCCGTCCGTGGGTCCATCAGTCCCCCGTCCCCCGTCCTCCGTCCCCCTGCTCCGCCTCCGAAGCTGCCGCAGGGGGCAAAGACAAAGTCTGCTCCGGAGGGGGAGAGAGGGAAACCGAGGCAAAACAAAGAAACCCAGATGGATGACGGGGGAACCGGGGCCGGGGCCCTCTTGTTTTTCTTGTAATCAAAAGCGTTTTCATTGTTTAACAATTAAATTGCTGGAAAAGGCATCATTAGCAGTCGTGAGTCGCGGACTGGCGGACTGGCAAGCTGGCAACTGACACAGGGCCGCCGCCGCCGAGCAACAGGAGCAGTGCCGCCGCCAAAAGGAGCAGCAGCAGCAGCGACATATCCAGGGCATCCGCATCCTGCCAAGGAGGAGGCCTCGGGAGCAGAACAAAGAAAACTACGAGCCACGGCACGGGGCAAGTGGGCATACGGAGGCAAAAGCAAAAGCAAAAGCCTCCGCGGAGCAGCAGGCGCAAGCCAAGTAAATGAAAACACGGCTGGAAATACCCCACGGTAATGGGTCGCAGTTGCCCCATTAATACAACAGTACGAAAAGTGTGCACTGTGAAAAAAAAGGGTGGGGTTTTTCACTTAAGAATGCCTAGAGAAGTTAGGGGAGATAGGAGACACTTCTTAGAATGTTTAAATGTTCAAAAAGTTATAAGAAATCCTATGAAAACATAGAATATGTATGAAAAACAGGAGTGCCCAAAGCCAAGACTTGCAAGTAGGAATGTATATCGAGTGGTAAGGTGATATGTTATATGTTTTATATATAAAAATATTATCATATCGAAAATAGTGTAAAGTTTGATATATCAACATTTTAAATATCGAAACATATCGCCTTTAATGTAAAAATTATCGATAATATCGACAAAATATACGTTTATGTTATTTAATTTCATTTTTATATTAAAAATATGTTCAAAGCTGACTTTTTGTTAAGTTTTTTAATATGTTTTCCAACAATAATATTTTTTAAACTCAGCTTAGGCTCTTCTTTGGTAAAGTTCGATATATCAAACAATATATTGATTTATCGCGCATATATCGCAGCCTTAAAATGTCGATTTTTATATAGGCCTTGGGGTCAAATACCTATAAAGTATCGAAATATCGATATTTTTGGTTATATTGAACAAATTTAATAGAAATGTTATTACATTTAATTTTATATATTTAAAACATCTTAAAAACTGACTTATTGTTAAGTTTTTAAATACATTTTCCAACAATATTAGTTCAACTTAGCTTAGAATCTTCTTTGTTGGTACGAACTTTACCAATATATCAAACATAAATATCTATATCAAACAAAATATCGATTTATCGCGCATACAGCATTAAAATTTCGATTTTTATATAGGCCTTCGGGTCAAATACCTATAAAGTATCGAAATATCGATATTTTCCACTAATTTCTCTGCCCAGCCTCTGTCAGCACACGTACAGTGTTCGTAGAAAGTAAACAACACCCCAGAACGATAGCTTTGTAATTGAGTGCATAAATCTAGTCACTCTTTAGTTAAATAGCTGTTTTTCTAGACATAGCTACCTTTTTTTTTTGCAATATTACACAATAATGTAAGCTATTTATATACCATATCTAGCCACATTCCTCCTTTTCTTACTCAAACAAATGTAATCCTAACATGACCAAGTATGGCCTGGCACATTATACACGAATACATCACAATCTCTGTAAAATCCCCTCATTTTCTGCCAGTGTGTGCCAAAGTAGAGCCCAAGCAAAGTTCACTTTCAGGCAGACAGAAGCAAAAGTTGAACCGCCAGACAGCAGAGGGCAGGGAGCATAGGCCAGGGAGCTGCTGGAGTTGGAGGGGGAGGTGGGTGAGTCGAAGTCGCAGTCCCAGTCGGAGTCGGAGTCTAAGCTGGAGCTGCTGGACGGGGGTTGGGTTGTCTCTACGCATTACGGTGAATCAATTTCGGTGGGCGGGAAGGGGAAATTATGAGGAAGCTGTGCCACCGCCACCGCCACCGCCACTGCCACCGTCACCGTCACTGTTACCGCTGGCGGCAACGACGACCTTCTAGCCTAAACTTTTGTGCAAACAGTTGTTTAAATATCCAGCAAACACGGAAGGGTTAAATTCATAATATGGCCAAATTAGATACAGGCGGGCCGGAACAGCCGTAGAATAACATAATAGAATGGCCTAACCCTTTTGTCGTCGTCGTCGTCGTAGTCTCCATCTCAGTATCCTTCCCGCGCCCATCCCCCATGATTGCCCTTGCCCTTCTGCTAATGAATTCCCAAAAGGAAATTTCCCCGAGTTCGGTTACAAAATTGTTATAATTTTTCTTGTCGAATGCGAAAAGCTACATAAGCAGAAGGCACAGCGGAAGCGAGATCTGGTCTGTTCTCTGTTCGCTCATTTAAATTAGCCTTGTCCTTGTCCCCACCTAAGTACCGGGCGGGAGTCCTTGGGAAATGTCGTGCCAGGACCTAGAGCTAGCAATGCAATCGAAAGTTGATTTCCCACTTCCGTCTCTGGAAACACAATCTAATTTCATTACCTATCCTATCCACCTTTAGGCCATTTTGGAGCAGTAAAGGCTAATAAGCCCCCCCCAGCCACTAAGCAACTCGCTTGGAGACCAACTGGATATAGCAAGATGGATAGTTCAGTTCGGGAATTTAAAAAGATGAGCTTGATGTTTTTCTCTTGTGAGTTTAATCAGTTATTTAAGCAAACTGTAGGGCAGTGGTATTATATTTCTCCCAGCAGAAAATGTATATATAAAAACAAAGTATTTGATGACAATGAAAACTCGTCTCTATTACATATCAGTTTCTCAAATTAATGATGGTAATATTTTCTTACTAGGAAAACCAGTAATTAGGCTTACCTTTTTAATCACTTAACCTTAGTAGAGTGTTTTTAGAGTAAGTATAAACAAGCAATGAAGCGTTTAGCCAACTCGAGGTCTTTTTTAGATCGGTCTAATTGTTTATAGACACCACTATACTATAAGTCAGATCATGCACACAGATCTTTGTAAGCGCGGTCTCCTTGTACGCGTTTGATATATTGATATATATATTGATCAGTTTCAACAGTCGAATTGATCTAGCAAAGTCTGTTTCCCTGCACAAACTAGTCTCTCAGTTGATAGTGGAACTATCTGGTTGAATCTGTTCAAGGGTTGGTGTGGGTCATCTATAATATAGGTAGTATAATATAGCTGTCATGATAAGTATATGTATGTATATGTATATGTAATGATCAGCTTTAAAAGTCGAGTGGATCTAGCCATGTCAGTTTCTCTAAGCAAAGTAGTCTCTCACTTTTATAACTATCTAGTTGAATCTTTTCAAGGACTAATCAAAGAGCTTTATTCACTTATAAGGATCGGAAAACTGTATTATATAGCAGTCATGGTAGTTGGAAGAACTATAGATTTTTTAACAATATTAAAGGGATTTTGTTGTTTATTTTTTCTAATTAAGCGTTAGCCAACTCGAGGTCTTAGTTCGATCTCATTTCATAGACTCCACTATATGTCAGATCAAATGATACAGATCACAAAGATTTACAACATGATTTCTATTATTTTAAGTGCAGAAGTGTGCACTATAAATTCCCAAGTCGAAATTCTGTGAAAAGCTATTACATAGCCGCAGAAATTTTGGAAGTCTGATGGTCGACAAAAAAGATACTAAAGCGTATCTCATGTATATATGAACATATATTTCTGTGTATGATCTCTCGCAATAGTCAAGTCTTGATTTATGTGAATTAAATCAAGAGTTAGCATAAATACTCATATAAAAAAATTAAACGTTGCCAACATAAAACAATTCACATTATACAAATCTTTTCGCTACATCATCCTTAAATAAATTAATAGGAAACTAATATAATTAACGATATAACTTCTCTGTTTTTCTGGCTAAAACAAATAAAACATAATTGTGATTACTAAATAAATCGCAAATCAATAAATCCCACTAAAAATTAGGTGGCTCAGTTAGCCCAAAGAGTACGCTATACATACATCCTTATATTACAAATACACGTAGTAATATTTATGTACACCCCGTGGTTGTTGGCTGTTTGGCGGCTCCACGGCTCCTACTCGTTATCCAGCGAACGTAGGAGGAGTCAGCCAGCGAATGAATGAATGAGGCATCCGGGTAAGAGCTCTTCACTGGATTGCCTTTATACATTTTTGAGTAACCTAGCAATGGCGTGGTCTCCTAGCCCTGGTCCATGCTGCTGTTATGCTCTTCACAAGGCTCCTGCAACTGCATCACCTACTGGGTGCCGAGGCACTCTTCAAAAATTTGCAAGGAAATAATGGTTTTGATTTAATAATAAAAAGAAAATATTAATTAACAGCGAAATATGTAAGACAAATCTATGAACTACTTTACTGTTTTTATATTAGTTCCCATCTTGCTATTAATATTTTTATTCATTCTTTTAAAAGGTTGTTTAAATTGGTTTATAGTTTGTAAATAAATAAATATATAAATAAGTTAACAAAATAAATATTATTTCTTATATAATATTACTAATAAAATGTAAATAACTTCATAACTTCATTCCCTTAACCGGAAAACTAGATACCTCTTGAATATTTCATTTCGACTCGCTTGTACAATTTGTATCTCAAATTTGTAAAGTGTATTATTCAGCAGGTCCACTGTTGTCCTTGCTATATTGCACACTCCCCGCCCACACCATCCCCCTCCTCCCCTGCCGCTGCCTGGAAGGACACACAATAGACAGGAGTCGGAGTCGGAGCCAGGGGCAGGGAGTGATTTGATGATGCATTCCATTTGTGTGCCACCACTTCAGTTGACTCCCTTGAATTTTTAGCTTATCTTGTGGCTGCCCTGCCCTGCCATGCCATGTCCATCGCTGTCCCATCCCCCACTGCATCCTCATCCCCATCCTCATTCGCATCCGCATCCGCATGTCGCGATGCATAATTAAAAACTGTAAACCACACAAATAATCCCCAGATAGTAGCCCCCAGTAGAAGTAGAGAGGCAGCCACCCCGCTTCCAGGCGGCTGCTGCTCATCTGCGTCCATCATCATGGAGGAGGAGGAGGAGGAGGAGGAGGAGGGACTGGCTGTGCTTGGGAACTTGTTCCCGAATCAGAGTGTGTGTCGCGTATACATAATACATTGATGTGCCCGCGAGGGTGCAACCTCTAATGTCCTTTAATAGTTTTTACCCGACCTACGAGCAATTACCAAAAAAACATACCCTTGCAACGCACACAGCTACATAAATATATATATATATATGTGTGTGTATAGGCCAGGGGAAGCCAGGATATCTGTGCGGAAAACCTACCCCAAAAAATTCATAATTATTCCTTGATGTGTGGTCGTCGCTCAAGTATGGGTGTGGCTTGCCGGGGGTAATACTCTGACGCTCTTAAAAGCGAAATGAAATACACCCCGAAAGGATTCGGGGATTCGGAATTGAGGACTCAGGCTACGGATTCCATCTGCATGGGGTTTTTTTGAGAAATTTAAATTTCAATGAAAAACTCTACGAGTGCGCTGCTGCAAAATGGCAAATTTCGAATATATATATTGTATATTAAGCGATGATGGTTGAAACTAAGTAAGTCCTGGAAGCTGGAAAGTGTTGTAATTTAATCACGAAGCACCTTTACAGGAAATATAAATGTAAGTTAAAAATTGCATCTATATTCTGTATACAGTTTTTAAAGTATAGATACCACTGCTTATAATGTGATCTCCATTGATTTAATTTCTTTAAAAGCTTCCCTTTTGCTGAAAGATTCACTTTAAGAGGAGCATTTTTAATCCTTTCACTGGAAGATAGAAGAACAAACATTTTCCCAATATTTCCTAGCAATTTTAAAGCGAATTTTCACAAATGAATTTAGGGAAAATCTCAGCGCAAACGGAGAGCTCTAGATCTGCGAGCTGGAGGTCCCTGCGCCTAAATGATTATAATCATTAATAATATATCATTATAATCAAACAATAATTATTGTTTTAAGCCTATCTCTGGGTGGTTTCTAATTTCAATCTTATGTAAATAAATACTATTTAGGATATATTTCTGTAGGTACATATGTATATGTATATAAATGTCAAGAAAGTGAAACAATTAACACAAGTACAAAGACATACCATTCAACTATATTAATAACTAAATTGTCCTTAGATATAGTAACAGAAAAATGTATTATTCTCATTATACTTGTGGCATAAGGATATTAAATATTTATTTATTTATTTACAAACGGTTTGCTTAAAGTTATAACCTAAAGCTACAGGAAGTAGGCAGCCATAGCTACTAAGGTTGTAGGCTTTAAGGATATTAAATAAATATAGTATCTCCCTTAGATTCATGCTTTACTTTTTGTATTTATGAAAACGAAATAGAGAGTAGAAATATTGATCTTATTTCGATTCTAGATTTTTCTAGATAAAATACAGGAAACAGGATAATGCAGGAACGTAATTTAGAAACATAAGCCACATGGGCTTATTTGTTTCTTTTTTATATATGATATTAATGTCAACATGAAATAATCTCTGTTTAGTTTAGAAAAATGTTTACCTTAAGGGAAGACCATAAAATCTATATATTTTATATAAAAGAATGAACAAATCTATGCGGTTATTTTCCAGCTCCAATCCAAGCTACAATAATAATGAGAAATCAGAACTCAGAGACTGAAACATAATACACATTCTTGCCACCCAGCAAGTATCTTATGTCATAATGAGGTCCTTTTCGAATTATAAATCTAATATTTCTCATCCAATTAACACTAATCAAAGGCCATAATAACAGAGGTAATGCCTACGTAAAGCGGGCACCGACATAGAGATATCGATATCTTGATATCGGGGTCCTGGTTTGCCAGCAGGATTTTGCAGATCCTATGGATCATCGTCCAGCAGTGAGTGAGTATTCCCGGTCATGTCATCCAAATGTGGGTGGCCAGTTTCGATTTCTAATCCCATTGTGCCGCAGCGGAAATGGTATCGAGCGGCTATATATTTATCAGCGTCGGCTAATCTCCCATCGAACATCTGCAGAAATATAGTTTGTGCAATCATATAATATTCGGCAGCAGAGATTCGAGATTCCATCCCATTCCATCCCGTTCGGGGTGCACAAAGGAAGGCCCAAACCTCCATAGATATCTTGTGTGTGTGTACCTTCTTAGGTCTTCCTTTGTTCGCGTCTGGTGTTCCGCTGCCTGTAATCACCGCGTAATTGCTGAGCATTGTTGGCAAATGTTGGATCATCTTTGACCGGGCCAGATCAACCATCTTGGTTGTTTTCTTCACCGTGAACAGATCCATGCCCAAGTCATTCTGGTCACTCTAGGGTTCGGTCTACATATCTGGAGTGCAACCTGTCAAGGGGACTTCCTCCTTAAAATTGGGGATGGGAAAGGCACTAAATATAGATATATTTATGGGGTATTTATATTTAAAGTGAAAGCCATTATATCGATTGGTATTTTAGCGGTGCGATATATGCGCGATTAATCGATTTCGTGTTTAATATATCGAACTGTGCAAAATAAAGAGTCGAAGCATAGTTTAAACTATCATTGTTTTACAAAAAAATGTAAAGAAACTTAACATAAAATTAGTTAAGTGACAAATAAATAAAATAAACAAAAAAGAATTAGGTAATATAATAAATGAATAACTAAATAATACTAACAAATAAAAAGAATACATTAAATTATCGGAAATTTGTTCCATATCATCGATAATATAATATACTAACCGATAAAATCAATATTTTAAGGTAAAATTCGATATTTTTCTATATTACAAAATTTTACAAGATTTTCGATATGATATTGAGCGCGATATTGTTATCGATATATCCTAACGAACTTCTCCTGTCGATATACGCACATATCGATGCACTTTTGCTAATGTATCGTATGTCCTGCGTTTCCTCATAAGACATATGATAATTTTCCACAAGTGCGTCGATATATCCCTATTCCGGAGTCGATAAATGTTTACAAAAATAGATTTAATTCGTTACTTTTCCAAATAATGCCTTTCCCCTGATCCCTTCATAACAATTCCTATCTGTAGCTCAACTTTGTAACCCCATCCGAGTCCCGGATTTTTAATTAAAAGCTATCCCAGCTAGTTACTCCGCGTCTGCTGCGTCCAGAGCCAAGTTAGTACCTGTCGCCCCGGTTGGTTCATTAAGAGCTCTTGGGTGCTTGGTCCATGTAGTCCGTCCGTTGGGTTTATTGTCGAGCTTGCTAATCGACCTTCCCAGGACAGGCCAGCAGCGGCATACTGCCATTGAACTGCGTCCCTGTCCTCGCCTGTCCGTCCTGATTGTCCTGCATCCTGTCGTCCTGGCATACCTGGAACTGGGCTGGTCGGGCGGTTAGCGTTGGATTTTTATGAGCGGCCATTATGAAATTGCGACGACATGTTGGAAGCGAAACGAAACCAAACCGAAACCCTTTCGGCAAGCGGAGTTTTATCACCCGGTTAGCGAAGTTCTCATGAAGGCATTGTAACCCTTTCACTTAATTATTGGGCACATAATGTGCCATATTCATGGCAACCGGCGGCGGCGGCAAGGGAGTGTATTCCACAATGGAAACTACTAAGCCCAGACCCCTGCCTGTGTGTGTGTGTGTGTGTCCTTTATGCCATTACCATGTCTCCTGCTCCTGCTCTCCGTGTGTCCCTTTAACCCTCTGTGTCTACCTGGATTCGCGATATTATGCAATATGCCGACGACGACCGTGTGTCTCATGTGCGCGCGAGGCCAGCCAGCCATCCAGCGCGGATTTCACGCATTCATTGAGAAATTGTCAGGAGGAGGACGATAATTGCACCACCTCAGCCAGGTTACCTCACCCATTTCCATTCCCTTTCCCAGTTGCCTGCATCCTGCATTCATCATTGCTGCACTCTGCGCGTTGACCCAGCAACGGCTTATGCTAAAATCACAGACAAAAAAATTAAGGATTGTAAAACATCCTAGAATGGCTACTAGTTCAAGTGAAATTAGTCCCTGGGCGTAGGGCTATTGTTTTTATAATAAATTATAACTAAATCGGAGAATATATAGAAGGGAATATTAACTGATATTAACTCTACTGAAAGCTTACTAAAAGTTTTCTATTAAACAATCTATGTACTATTTATCTGCTTTTGAAATGAATATAATAACTAGCAGGGACTTTGCCCTATATCATATCATATATATTGTGGAAAGTATTATAACTATAGCTGCATATCATCATCATCAATCATCTGACCCCAGTTATAATACTTTCTGCAAGTTATATTATATATTTATATTTATCTATGTATTTATATCTCTGAATTTTGTAATGTTTTATGCTGTTTTTCGTTTATCTCCATATTTTAATATTATTTTTGGCACTTTTGTTAGAATTTATTAATATTTATATATATTTGTATCAGGTAATATTCATATATGCTTCTACTTAAGCTTAACAATATAAATAAATACCTATAAGAAGCCCTAAAAAATAATATTATATACAATTCGAGCTGAAGGCCCACGTCGCCATTACTCAACATCATTGCTAGCTCATAATTTTAATTATTTGTTAGCTCTTTATAAATAAAAACAAAATATTTATATAAGTGCTTTAGCATAAGCCTGGCTGGCCAAGGATAATTTTCAAAATACTAAGTTTTTAGTAGAAAAAAAATTCATCCGTACCAGGTATGGCATCTGATGTTCTCCAGCTTGCAGATCTAGACTAGAGCTGGAACAACATCTATTATCAAGACAAAGATTTGGCTTTCGCTCTCTAAATCAAAGAATATATTTCTCATTTCTATAAACTATAAAGATCAATTCATATTAATATATATATTTTATTCATAGAAAAATAAGAAACAATAAATCGAAATGAATTTTGTATTTTTTTTTAATCGAAAAAGCTAAATTCATATGTAAATAATTTTATATATATAGCCAAAAGCCCCAGCAGCTATGGCTAAACTTCCCATTCCTGTAGCTTAGTTTATAACTTAAGCTATCAGTGTACAAATATTAAAAATTCAATTTTGTATATATACACAAAAAAAAACAAGAATAACATATTCAATCACACATTGGTTTTTGCCAATTTTTTTCTCATTTTATTCATTGCTTTTTTCAAACCCGAATTAATGATTTACTAAACCGAAAAGAATCATATATACTTATTGATGTTGAAAACAATTTTTTTCCAGCTCTGCAATGGAAATCTCAAGTTCTCCCTCTCCACCAGGGGTATATATAGATTTAAGTTGTCGTAAATCACATTAAAATAATTTGAAATAATTGTGAAAATTCGAATTTTTCTTATCTTCAAAAAGCAAGCATAACAAATTCGCCTTTTAAAAGCCAATCTCTGTAAACAAATTGTTAAAAAATAATAGTTATAGATAAGATTGTTGATATAATCCCAAGCCAAATATATTTTTATTAAATAAAAAAAGCCGTTTAAAGTGAATTTTTAAGCGAAAGAAAAGCATTAAAAAGGTTTTAAAAAAAATCGACTTATCTATCTATATCTATCTATTCACACTTACTTAATTCAACCCTTACACATTTATATAAATTCTTTATATAATAAATACAAAATAAATACAATTTAAATTCCTTACTATTATGTACCTCACTTCGATTAATGTAAGGATACCTGCAAATGTCACACAGACAACCTAAAGTGGATACAAAAAATCCCAGACAAACATTAGTACTATTAAAAATCATTATTTATAATTGTCCGGCTCATTTCGAGAGCCCGATCATAATTACATCAGGGGCCATTGTTTGATTCCCATTCGATTCGGGAGTCCTTTTGGCCCGACAATCTCATCCATTTCGTGGTCCCTTGTCGGCTTCTCAACGCAACTGGTGCACAACAGTTGCATGAGAATTGTGACTGCAACTAATGAACTGTCCTTGCACCGAGGAGAGAGAGCATTGGGGGCGTGGAAGCGACCTCAGACCGGAGACGGGAGACCGAGACGGGAATCGAACTGATCTGGAAAAAATGTAATTAAATGTGAGATGTTGTGACGCCTTTGTCTGAACTAAACCAGAAGATGAAGGTGGAGGAGATGGAGATGGAGATGGAAATGTAGATGGAGGTGGAGATGGAGATGGAGCTGAGCCGACTGACTGCCTTCCCATGGCCTTTGCCTTTTGGCCGTGTTTTCGGTTTTTGTTTTTGGGTTCAGAGAGTCAGAGTCCGAGTCCGAGTCCGAGTCAGGTTCAGAGTCAGATTCAGATTCCGATTCGTATATAGAGAGTGTCCAGGGCTCAGGGCAAAGAATCGGGGCCGTAATCGATGCTGGGCACAAAAATTATTAATGGATTTTTAATATCATTTGTGTCGGCGTAAATTGTATTTGAAGAAATCAGTGGAGAGCAGCGATCCGAAACACACAACAAAAATCTGAAACGATTTATTGACACGAAGTCAAGTACACCAACCGACGAACCCTGGGCCAGGCCATAAGCCAATACATATCTCAGGGCACACAGAGTCGCATGGATCTGGAGAGAGACTCGGAGGAGAAGTGTGAAAAATGATTGATCGACTTCGACTTGGACTTGGATTTCGATTCCGATTTCTGGCGGAGCACAAAGGGCGCCGGAGTCGTGTTAATAAAGAACTTTTGTCCAATGGCCCAGTGACAGAGTCTCAGTCCTCATAGTCTTGGGTTTCTCTCTCTGTCCTAAACATTACATTTCTTTTGAATCTGACAGCGGCGGCGGCGACAGCCACGACAATCGACATAATAAGATAGCAATTATTTATCAGATCTCCGGCCGGGGCGCGATGGATGGATGGACAGAGGATGGAGTGAAAGAAATGAGCACTTTTTTTTGATTAATGAAAGCATTTCGCTACACTGTCGAATAGAGAAAGGAAAAAACGAAAGTGTTGACTAGCACTGGTCAACATGGGGAGATGGGCAATGGACGATGGGTGCTGGGTGCTGGGTGCCGCCATGCCCCCGCGGAGGGAGACATTTCCATTTGTCCACCAAACACCGATTGACTTTTCACCTTTTTTGGTGAACTGGCATCCATCAATAACCTCCGGAGAGGGGAGGGGAGCATGCCTCATCACAAGGGCCCTCAGCTCGGGTAATACTTATTATTATTAGATATATATTACCTGGCTTCCACTTCTCCTTCGAACTCGAATCAATCACATTGGAGAATTCAAGTCTAATGGTAACCTGGCCAGGGTTTGGCTTGTCTTTTAGTGGTTCAGTCTTTAGTTACTCACACAAATTAGGTTTTAATATATATATAGGCATTGGAGGAGACAATAAGGTGGCCTGTCTTAGTCTATCTCGCTTCCATGGGTTCAAGTCTTAGCTGGAAGGATTTTTCTTAAAATGTTAAATATAATGAGCGAGTAAATGAATCAGAAAATAATAAAGGGTATTAAAATGAGGGAAAATAACTTAATTTCAGAACTTTATTACTCAAAGGTAGTATAAATACTGTAAGGGGAGTACAAAAGCTATCATAAAAGTTAAGATAAATTCGCATATTGAGGTATCTTATCTTCTTAATTCCTTGAATTTTTTTCTGTGATTAAACCAGTTTCAGCGTCTTTATTTTAGTGGATATTTTGATACATTTATTCTTGATTTTGACAAAAAAAAATCTCTTAACCCTTTCGGGACGGAGTTTTATTTTTAAAATCCAAGATAGTTGTGGCAAATGTTTCTGCTT
>JAEIIU010046940.1:0-13872 GCA_018874675.1 Drosophila baimaii
ACAAATTATCTGCAAGGGTATATAAACTTCGGCTACGCCCGAAGTTAGCTTTTCTTACTTGTTTATTAATTATTAAGTATTTTATTTATTCTTAAAATCTTTGTCTGATGAAGCGACTTACATATATTGTAAGGAAATGTCCGATATGGTATATTGTCAAAAAATATCGCTTAGAAAAAATCATAAACTTTGATATATCGAAATTTTAAATATCGAAACATATCGAATTTAAGGTTAAAATATCGATATTATCGATCAAATCAAACAAATATCACACAATTTTATATAAAATATTATTTGCCCGACTATACATGAAATATTTTTAAAATAAAATGTTGTATTAGTTGTAGCTTAAATATTAAGCTAAGGTTGGGCTCAAAATATCGGTTTATATATCGGTTTTTGCGTTAACTATCGATATACCAATATTTTCAGATTTTCCTAGACTAAATTTTAATTCATTATATGTATCAAAAATATATAATATAATTAAAAAAAAACCCATTAAATTAATTGTTAAATTTAATTTACTTCATTCCAGAGAACAGAGATAAAGAGCGAAGAGAGTGAAGAGAGAGACACAGAGAGAGTGAGAGAGAGAGAGAGAGAGAGAGAGAGGTCAAGATGCGTCGCTCCTCGTTCACGCCCGTTTTCAACCTGAGCACCCAGGAGCCACTGATCGTGGTGGAGGAGTCGCATGCCCCCGAGGATGGCGATGATCTGGAGGGTGCCATCGGGGGCTGCGATCCCGCTGGCGGCACAAAGCGTTCCAACAGCGATGACTCGGAGCCGGACTCGCCGGTGAATCCGTATCTGCTCTGCCCCTTCCCCGACATGCAGCAGCGGCGCAAGCACTCGCTGCCCTCACTCCAGATCACCGAGGGCATCACCGCCAGCCAGGTGCGGCGCCTGTCAGAGGTTGGCGGCGAGACCGGCGGCCTCAGTCCCAAGGAGGTGGAGTTCTTGGCCACGCTCTCGCAGAAGGCCAATCCGACGGCCGGTGGCAGGCGCCACTCGGTGGTCACCATTTCGGCCGTTCCGCCGACGCTCTTTGGTCGCAATCGGCGCGAGTCCATTTCCGGAGTATCCTTCAGGTAAATTTTTCTCTTCTCTTGCTCTCAAAGTCCCTGCCCGGGCCATATCCGGCGCCATTAGCCAACCGGAAGTGTAGAGGTCTGGCGCACCAGGACACGGAACCGTAGTTACGACTTGTTTTTTGTTTTTTTTTTTCTTAGAACACTAGAAAAATAGCTATAAAAGGAAAAGGCAAAGAAAAAACACGGTAGGTAGGGATGTATATCGATAGGAAAAGACGTATAAAGTATATCGATAAAAATATCGAGACTCATATTATAATAAGAAAATCGTATAGTTTGAGACATCGTATAGTTTGGAATATCGAAATGTATCGCATTTATTGATACAGTATTGATTATTATCGATAATATTGACAAATATCTACACAGAAGGATATATCTACACAGAAGGATATATCAAAAATATTATCGATTTATTTCGCATATTATCGATATATATCGCCACGTTTAAATTTCGATTTATCATCTTTCATGTTAAATATTGATACAATAAAGATAGATCCATATATTCTGCCAGATTGTTTAGTCGAATATAGAAATTGCACGAATTTCGATATCATTTCGATAATTTATCGTATTGTATGGTGCATATTAATATCCAAAAATCGAATACCTAAAGAAGTTTTCTTTCCTTTGATAAAGTCTCGTAACCTTACCCTCTAATTGAAACCCAGAGAGCTAACAAGTAATTCCTTTTAAGGCTCTCTCTTGTTAATATTGTCAAGCAATCTCTGAATTTTTTTCTCAGTGCATTTGACCAGTCATCTTTCCCTTTTACCTTCTCCTATCTCCGCACTCTATGTACCGGGCCTAATTGAATTGCGCCGCCGGCTGTTTCCCAGCTTTTGTCCTGTGACAGCAGCATTTTGATACCCTAATGGCAAAGGAGGCGGCGGCCAGGAACTTGAATTTGGATCCGGATTGGGATTGGGTTTGGGTGGGATGGAAGCAGGGGGCTATATATAGCTGGAGGCATAATGAGATGAGATTGTCATAAACTGCGTCCGGTCATTGCCATATGAAATAACAGTGTCCAATAATGACTACCAGCCAGCCATCGATGCGGAGATGCAATAAAATCTCTTGGGATTACACACGGTGTGTAGCATACTTTTTGGGGCTGCCTTTATGGGAAAATAAGCGAAAGTCGAATTTGTATTCAAACAAATTAGCAAAAATCCATTTGGGAAATTTTATTATCAAGCAAAGTCTTTTTTCCCAAGTTCCATCTTGTTGAAGGAGACCTAAAACATCTTTTGTTACTTCCATAAAAATTGTTTCTATTTTTTAAAACTCTTAAACTAATTTATTTATATTATTTTTCCTATTTTTTAAATGTACTATGTTTTAGTAAATGCTTCAATAGAAAGTAATTTCAGTGATACATATTATTTCTAAATGAAAACAAAGTTAAGTTAAGTGTATTAATTATGTTCTTAAATGTTTTAAAGTTCTTTATAATTTCCAGGAAGTCTTAAAATTTATTTAAATTTCTCAAACTTTTTTTTGCCAAGTCCAATCCATGGAGATTCGTCAGGCATTCGCCCATTTAATCAAAATTCATTGCCAATCCTGACCACACATCCACATTCAGCGTTCAGCCCTCACTTTGTTCAAGTTCTGTGTGCCGTGGCGGCCATTTAAATTGCATCCCACCCAGGACCCGATCTCCGGCTCCAGCTCTAGCTCCTTTTATTCCAAGCGCAAGTACTAGTCCCAGTCGAAGTCCCAGTCCCAGACCCGGTCCAGGTCCCCCGGACAATTTCCCCCGTGTCGCGTGTCCATTAAACGCCCAACGCACTTTACGAGTCCGAATTATGAATTTGAAATTATGAAAATTATGAAAATAAATAATAATTGCATAAAATATGAAGTAACAAATTATACAATTAATTATTTCGAGTTATAATATAATATTTACAAAACAAAAGATTTACAGATATGTCAAAGTTAATTCCTTTTAGAAGAATAATAAATTAAGTGAAAATAACAATTAAAATGGATGCATTAACATGTCATGTATATCGATAAAAGCGACATATGTCGATATTGTAAAATGTTTTCGTTGACATTTAATAATTATTTGATCATCGAGGATTGCGTTTAAGTCGATTTATAGGGCCTTAAATATTTTTTTATTAATTAAATTCAAAATATTATCTTTATAGTAAATATATATTTTTAAATTTGACATTTATTGATATTGCATATCGATAAAAGTATACAAGTATATCGATGTTGGGATATTATAATCCTTTAATAATGATCTCTTACATTTAACATGGATAGGATCGAGTTTTAATTGATTTATAAGACTTTTTTTTATTATTTTAGTAATTAATATATTTTTTAATGTAACATGCATCGATAGTGTATATTACTATTTAATCAAAAATATCGATAATGTAATATTTATTCGTTGAATTACAATAATTCTTTGATTAACGAGTTCATATCAATTCTTTGGGCTTTGAATATATAATTAAAATATATAAATATTAAATATTTATTTTTAATTTAACCTATATCGCTACTGAACATCGATATTATATCGATATTAATGACACATGCAGCGATGTTTCGATTATGTCAAATTTATGCTTCAATTTTTGTTCACTTTTCACTTGTAGTGGCAGTCGCCGTGGCAGCGCCGTCGGCGGACCGCCGCTGACCGACCATCGCGGCAGCATACACAACTTGCAGCTGGACATCATGGACGGGATCGTGCAGCAGCGGAAGACGCGCAGCGGCAGCGGCGTGTGGACAGCGCCCGTGCTGCAGGAGGCCGACAGCAATGTGCCCGTGCAGACATAAGCGGCTGGCAGGGACATCTGGGGCGAGGAGGGAGGGGACGGTACAGGAGCAGCAGGACGACGATGGCAGGACGACTGGACGACAGCAGCAGCAGCAGGTTGGATGGACGGATTGGAAATTGACGATTGGAGGTGAGATTCGACGGGGGGGAAGATGGCAGGCTTTGGCAGGCTTGGCAGGCTGACCGATTGGGGACGGGAGAGGAGGCATTGGGATCGCATCGCACGGCATTGGATGGGATGGACTGGGATGGACTGGGCGGATGGGGGCGGATGGGGTGGTCACTGAGCAATACAAACAAACGCATGGATACTCCGCTCCACTCGAGCTGGACCTTTATTAACATTTCGTGTTTTCCCACTCGCTCGCACTCCTCCTTTCCGCCGGGAAATTGCTTTTCGCGGCTGCCGCATAAAGCAAACAAACAAACCGCAAAACCGCAGCAAGCCCAGTGGAAACAGAAGAAAAAAACAATAAAAAAATGGGAAGGCGGACAGGAAAATCGCACGGAAAATGAAAAAGAATGGGTGGGGGGTAGCTGTGAAAAAATATAAAACTTCGAAAATGGAAAAACTGCAGTTAAACAAAGAGCGAGAGAGCGAGAGCAGTTTAAGATGAAAAGATTGTTAACAAAAAACAAAACAACAAAAAAAAAAAAACAGAAACAAAAACAAACAAAAAAGTCAAAACAAGAAACAAAGTAAAAAGCGTAAAAACCAAACGAAATACAAACAGTACGAAAAACTGAGAATTTCGACTAACACCTGTGCCAAGTGCCACGCCTAAAGTCAGCAGCACCTCGCCCACCATTACCACCTGAAAAACCCGCAAGGATATATATATATATATATATATATATACATATATATATGTGTATGTGTGTAAAGGAACAAAACCCATAACCGTAATATTTAATTGGAGTGTTAAAGAAGAGAGTTAAGGCAACCGAAAAATAGCGCAAAACTTGCATCCATTCGCGCAACTTGAAAACGGACAGAAAAACGGAACAATTAACCGCGGTGAGTGGCATTTTTGATGGTTTTTCTTGTAACTGCAAATTATTTAAGGTTTTTCACATGCTTTGTTTGTATTTTTTTGTATTTTTAAGTACCCTTGCAGAGGGTTTTATAGTTTTGGCAAGATGTTTGCAACGCAGTGAAGGAGTCATCTCAGGACCCATAAAGTAAATATATTCTTGATCAGCATCACCAGATGAGTCGATCTAGCCATGTCCGTATGTCTGTCTGTCTGTCTGTCTGTCGGTTTATATGCAAACTAGCTTCTCAGTTTTTGAGCTATCTGAAACTTTCAGGGTAGTCTTATATCTTTTGCAAGCAATATATATGTCGGAACGGCCGGAATCGGACTACTATATCCTATAGCTGCCATAGAAATGATCAGGAAAAATTGGCATATTTAAGCTATTTTTTAAGATATTTAAATGAAACTCCATTTGTGCTCCTATAATATGAATACAGCCACACCCTAGAAATTTCATCGATATCGGACTAATATATCACACAGCTGCCATTGGATAGATCGGTCTGAAGTCATATGTTACATATGAATTTTAGATTTTACATACATTTTAAATTATACATGCCGTTTTTAAATAATAAGAGCACTTTGGTTAAATTTTCATTAAAATTCCCCAACTATATCTGATAGCTACCATATAAACATGTATATGCGAAACAGGGTGTTTCGTGTAACTTATTCGCTTAGTATCATAATCTTGTTTAATAAGTAACAAATTATCTGCAAGGGTATATCAACTTCGGCTCCTTCCGAAGCTAGCGTTTCTTACTTGGTTTTTGTTTCTGCCACATTTCTCTGAGATATTTAACCTTCTTTAATTGATTTTATGTTTTATGTACATACATATGTGCGCTTAATATTATTTGGTATTTTTTATTAACTGTTGCAGACTGTACTGAACTATGATTTAATTTATTTTACAGTTAAAATGCAATAATTAAAATGATTTCCTTGTTGTCTTACATTCTATTTTTTTTTCGGACATATTTAATAGAATTTAATTTCATAAATATTCGTCAGCCTCCGCTGCTAATTGACTTTATATTTTATATATTTTCTCTAAATATTATTTGGTATATTTTGGTATCTTCTATGAACTGTTGGAGACTGTACTTTATTGTGGTTTTATTGCTTTTTAATTTAACATTGAAAATATATTAATACAAAAAATTGGTTTGTTATTTTGCATAATATTTTTTTATTCCGAGTTATTTAATATAATTTGAAGGTTTATTTATAGTACCAGATCAGCCTGCCTTTATGGCATTTCAGAATTATTTTGGTATTTTATTTAAAACACAAAATTGGCGAGTCCAAAGTATTTTAAATTAATTTAAACCGAAGCCTTTGTTTTGGCTTCATAGAATGCTTTTAATAGCAAGGCGAGGACCAAGTTGTAGTTTATTTTTAGTTTCTCATCTCTTGTTTTTGGCACTTTTGCCATATTATTTTTGACATTTGTCAATGGGCTGTGTGTGCATTTTTAATAAACCGGGCAGCTGCACATAAAAAACACACGCCAACACACATACATAATGAAATGCAGCTTTGCCTCAAGGACGATAGCGAGCAGGGGAAATGGGAAATGGGGGCCAAGGATGCAGCCCTGAACTCTACTCCTCGTCCTCGCAGTATCCTCTTCTCTCTCTCACTCTCGCTCTCGGTCTCGCTCCTCCTGCGGCCAACGTGGCGTGTGAGTAATATTTTGCAGCAACAGCTGCATCAATGACAATGCCAATGCCACGGCCAAAGGGGGCTGAGTGGACTGTTGTGGGTGTGTGGAATGTGGGGTATGGGGTGTGTTTTTAATGGCTTGTCCCCTGGCCGATTTAACCCTCTGATGGCCATGCCACCGCCAACCCCCTCCGCCCCCAACCGACCATTTGCAGCTCAATAAAGCTAATTTAATGTGGGCGGCAGCTCTTAATTGAAACGCGTGTTAGTTTGCATTGCAACCCACTCATTGCCGTTTGCACTGCCCCGGAAACTAATTATAGAAAATCAAAATGCAATTGCGATTGCTAGCTGAACTCTGTTTTAGCCAAATGCCGTTGGCCATTTGGTTGGTTGGTCGCACGGGAAATGTGGGTTTGGATGGGTTTCGGGGGGAAAACATTGGTTTTGGCTTGTGTTTGCCAAACACTATAATCGTGTAAGGCAATTTTATGGTTGGGTTTCCCTTTGGTACTATTGAGAGATTTGTTATTTGGTATTCAAGAAACTTAATAATTCTTATTAATTTTAATTAATAATTTTTTAATTTAAACTTAATCAGAGTGTCACTGAATTTAATGCAAAAAAGTTGGAAAATCACACTCAACTATTGCTTTCTTCCTTGTTTTCATTAAATTTTTGCTATGTTTTATAGTTCACATTTATTGCTAATTATACTTACGTTTGTTTTGTGCTTAAATAATACCAAATATGTGTCCATTTGTTTAGTTTCGTATTAAAACTTATAAACTAAAGCAAATGCAATTTTCTCTCTCCTCAGGTTCCATCAGCAAATCGATTTAAAAATTAAAATATAACTCTATTTAATCAGTAATAAACTATAACATGAAATTAAATCAATATATTGTATATTCAGGAATTGATAAATTAGTGAATAACTACTAGCGAGGACAGAGGCCCAGAAGGTCGACTAAAACATAAAAAAAAAACAACTATTTAGGATCTAGTTACTTCCCATTTTTTGGATGTTGTTGTAGATTTGTGAACCACCGCCAAAAAAGAAACCACCAAGTTGAAGACACTAAGAGATACAATCCCACAGACTATTTACCTAAAAAGAGCAGCAGAGTTCAGAGTTCAATCCTCAGGTGCTTTTTGATCCAGCTTGTTTCCCTCCCCCCCCGTTTTACCTATTGATTCAATCAACAAGTGCAATCAAAATTCAAGAGAGTTGATAAATGTACCATGTACCTTAAAGAACATACATATATATAACATAACATAACATAATTAAAGCAAGCGAAAGGTAAACTTGAACCCTAAACTGGAAGGCGAGAAACCCTTAGGCTAAGAGACTACACGATTTATCTCTCGCTGGAAAATGGAAAATCAACTATTTTTGAACTTGGCTTGCTGCTTGCCCAGCCCAGCAAGTTAGCCAGCCTTTAGTTCAAAGTAACTCCCCAAAAAACTTACCCCTAAAAGAATATACAATTAAAAACGTTGAAACCTTGGGGGTTACTTCAATTTTATTTCGGGTTTATAAAATATTTATATATATTTTGTTTTCTTTTTCTTTTTTTTTTTGGCGATTTCGACTACAAAAGAAACAAATTAAAATTGAAGAAACCATCAAGCTCTCAAGTCGATGGCGTTTCCCTTTATATAAGTCTCGATGTTGTTATTGATTATAGAGTATATATATAGGGTATATACATACATACATCCTTGTCATAATAAGCTTTAGATTGTACATAAACAAATACTCGGAATATTTGCGGGTTTGCGCGCCTTCTTTGCACTCCAAGAAAATGAGAAGAAAAACCACCAACGGATAGCCACAACTTTTACTCTCCCGGAAAATGAATCGCGGAGATCTTCCCCCAGAGTCAACCGAAAAACGAAATTCTCCAAAAAAGTCCCAGGCCTTCCTCTATTTTGACTTGAGAAAATGTCGCTGGACGACGAAGAAAATAAAACAAAAAGATGAAACAAAGGAGGAGAATATAACAAAAAGAAAAACAAAAAACAAAAACAAAAAAACCAAACTAGAACATTTTTTTATTATTAAACATAGTCAAAGATAATCAATCAATCAGCACAAGAAGTTGGAAAATTGAGTTCCGAAAACCGAGAACCACGGAAATTATGATGAAAAGTAATAATGTAAAAGATATATTTATAGAAATGAACTATATGTATACATAATGACAGATTGATTATATGATTATATATAGTAACTTATTGTCACAACGCAAGAGCAATCAATGTTTAACTTTATTAAATGTTACAAAGAGTTTTAAATATTAAATATATATACATAAAAAATATACATATATCTATATATATATATACAGATATACATATATTGTGGATTATATTCTATATATTTTGTAGGTAAAGCTAAACTGAACAAAAAACACTAGACGTACTCGTAGTTCGCATTATGTTTGCCAAAAAAAAAAAAAAAATGTCTAAGAATGACGAAGTTGTGCCAGCCGAAAGTGTACATCATTTGTACATCACTTTCTTTCATTTTTTTCACTAAGAAATATAATAATATATAATAAATCCTACTTGTAAATCTGTGTATCTGCCAAAGAAAAAATTAAATCCCTTGAAAGTGTCTGATAATCCTTATTATTTATTATAAGATTAACTTGATTTTATTTTAACTTTCACTTAAAGGAACCAATTCCTTGGGCTGGCACTCTTCACAGTGTTTTCTTTTTTTTTTTTTTTGTTAGTTTAACAATTATTCTTTCTTGTGTCTTAGCAATACGAATATAAACAAAAAGAAAAACTCACAAAAAAAAGAAAAGAAAATACAAATATGTGTGTCTCTCTGTCTCTCTTTCTCTCTATTGTGTTTGAGATTTACTCGTATATTATAATGAATATTATTAACAAAACTAAAGCAAATGAGTATGAAAGTATGAAAGCAAAGGCGGCAGAAGAAGGCGGAATGGAAACCACAACAGAACTTAAAATTACTAATTATAACGATTACTTACAGTAGACTTAAGCATACAAAGATTAAATAAAGAAAACGATTTCCTTAAATTAACATGGATCTAACATTTATTTTGTAACATATCCAAAGCTTTGCGAGAGCTTTTGCATGGTGAAAGTCTTTGATTGCAGAGGGCTTTCTCAGTGACGGCAACAACTGGGCGGTGAAAGTATGTACCATTTAGCTTAAAGCCCGGCTGGACAAGCTTTCTACTAAAATATACCCCAAATAAGCCCAGTCTTAAGCGAAAGCTTGGGTTTAAGACTGGCTAAAAGCTTTTTGGATATTTTAGCTTTTTTTTAAGTACATATATTCTCAGTGGTTTTAATGCATGGTTTTTCGTTTTTTAGGCCCCTTTTCATGGGTTACATGGCCCACAATTGTCTATCTAAAAAAAACCTGATATTGGCTGACACGTATCTCGTGATAATCTGTTAAGTTTGTCCAATTACTTGCATGCTTATAGCTTCCACTTAGCTGTGACGTTATATCATATCCGCTGCATCGCATTACATTTCCGGAACAACAGGTTGGACCCAATGCCGAGATGAACAGCCATCGAAATCGGAACATCTCGTGGAAATGGCTATTAAATTCGTTATAACTAATAGTTATTATTAGTGTATGTATATATATTTTTAATGCCTTTGCAAAGCGCATTACAGTTTTTAATAAACATCTACAGTGAAGCATCAGCAGCAGAGTCGATCTAGCCATGTCCGTGTGATTGAATGAAATGTTCTAGCAAATTATCTACATCTTTCACACACTTTGTTTTTGGATTCTCGAGAGAGCACGCCATTCTAGACTAATTATATTATTATACATTTGCAGAGGGTATTATAATGTTGCCATAATGTTTGCAATATTCCTGATCAGCATCACCAGTGGAGTCGATCTAGCCATGTCAGTCTGTCCATCTACCCGTCTGTCGGTTTATATGCAAACTAGTCTCTGGGTCAGCTATCTGGCTGAAACTTTCAGTAAAGTCTTATATCTTTTGCAAGCAGTATATATGTCGGAACAGCAGGAATCGGACTTCTATATCCTATAGCTGCAATAGAAACGATACGAAAAAAGGTTCATATTTGCGTTATTTTTTAAGGTATTTAAATGATTTAAATTAATTTTTGCTCCTATAATATAAATACAGCCACACCGTAGAAATTTCCTTGAAATCGGACCAATATATCATATATCTGCCATAGGAAACTTCGTTTAAAATTCATATTTTACATATGCATTTTACATTTTACATACATTTTACATTAAACATGCTCTTTTTAAAGGATAATAACAATTTATTAAAATGTTCATTAAAATCGGCCAACTATATCTGATAGCTACGATATAAACACATGTGCGAAACAGGGTGTTTCGTGTAATTTATTCTCTTAGTATCAAAATCTTGTTTAATAAATAACAAATTATCTGCAAGGTTATATAAACTTCGGCTCCGTCAGAAGTTCGCTTTTCTTACTTGTTTTAGGTTATTTAATGGTTACTAATAGATATTAAATATTCATTTAAAATTGCCAATCTTATTAATTTACTATATTTGCTATTGTTTCTGCTGACGCAATTCATATTGTTCATATTTCTGAGAATTTATCAAACTAAACAAAGATCAGTTTATCAGTAAGTTGCAGTTGTATTTTGTGGAGTTATATATCAATGATTACGGATAGTTCTTGTTAAGTATCATCAAAAGCAATAAGTGTTTACATTAAGGATAAGAGTATATAATTCCATTTATTTTGAAAGCACTTTGTAGTCGAGTAAATAGCTGAATATTGAAGTAATATTTTTATAGTACTTTATGTAGTACAGGAATATACATATTTTTATTTATATATGTATATGTAGACACATATATGTAAATACCTTTCTCCAACTTATAATTTTGGTATTTATTTATCTCTTAATGTATGCAAATCCAAGTCATTTATTAAGCAGACAAAACGAGCTAAATTGCGATCAAGTGCCCGACCTTGGCGACTCGGCTTGACTCCAGAACATGCTCAACGGCTGAACTACTTTGGATGGTTAATATATATTTATTTTGATTATTTGCTGGCGGGTCACGCTTCAGCCGCTGACCCTCGTTTTCTTCAAAAAGATCTTAAATAATTTATGAAATCAAAAAAGAAAAAGAAAAATGTATGCCTGCAAAAGTGTCTGTCTGCGGTTTATTTGCATTGTAAATATACATGTATATATTTTAAAGAAAATCTGTTCAATGCAAATGATATGTTTACCTTAACTCAAGACTTTTGCGATGGAAAAGCACACACACACACAAATAAAATATGATAAGTCCCGTAACGTTCGGTAATGTCACCGAAAACGATCTATTAATCGAGAAGGAAACCTTATCGGTATATATGTATGACCAACTGCTGGTGGAAAGGAAAACAGCTTTTCCTCTCGCCATTGGCCGAAACCTCTAATTATTCGATTACTCTTCCAGGAATGTGCAATGCCAGAAGGTTGGAAAGTAAAACGTTTTAAACAACAAAACAGCTGTGCATTTGTTGAGTGACTCTTACCGGCAATTACTGGAATTTTCACCGCACCAGAAACTTAAACAAATATTTATTCAATATAGTAAACGATATTCTTGGTGTAGAAAATGTAAGGGATAAATGTTTGTTTTTAAAAAAAGTATTTATATTTTGAATAATTATTCAAATTGTTATTTTTATTATTCAATTATAATTGAATATAAAAAAGCCAGTTTTCCTGCAAATATTTTGAAGTATACTCTAACCATTAAGCTCCAAACTCTTGACATACTAAGGGTGAAGGGGCATAGGACTAGCGGGACTTATCCCCAAGACTTAACACCCCCCCCAAAAAAATCAACCTGTTGAAGCGTGTCCAGTGCCAGTTTGAAGCAAACAAAGACTTCGGATCGAGCGCGGCTCGAGGCAAACACCAACATGTTGGGCGCTTGGCCGCAATTGTTTACTCAATATTCGATGTTAAAAGTTTAGAATTCAGAATTCCTCAAGATTTCGGAAGATTTGCTGCCTAGAAACACACTCAGAATCCACACCAAACCAAACTGTACTGAATACACACACACACACACACACGGGGGGGTGCAGCTCGTGGGCTACTTAAGCTGCTCTAAATAGTAAATTCAATTGTAATCACAGAGTCCCAAGCGTTTATGTAAATACTCAAATAGTCAATTTGCCCCAAGAGGGTGGTGTGTGTGTGTGTGTGCGAGTGTGTGTGTGTGGGGCACCAAGGGAATTATCCTCCAATAGTCCCGCTAGCGAGATGGCGAGATAGATGACAATAAAACTCAACAAGTTGTTCTCGAAAACCGTCAATTAGAAGACGCGAGAGCCTCGAACCTCGAACCTCCAGCCAGCCGCCAAGCCGTCGAACCTCGAACCCGGGCCAGCAACAATTGTCCAAAATAATAACACAACATGGAACGTGTTGGTTGCAACGCACATCTTCAACGGGATTTCTCCAGTGGTGTAGGGGAGCTTGGGGTGAAAGGGCCTGAAAATGATGTGCATATATATTTATTATTTTAAAATTAAAATACAACATTAGCATAGCCAAAAATTAACACGAAGAGTGGACCAGGAATTCTGCAACGCTCTTGTTTAAATAGGCACTACTGTTGGAATATACTGATGATTGAGTTGGTTATCGAGCGAAACTACAGATCTAAAATATAGTCGATGTCTCGATTTATGTAAATGAAATAAGCCCAATAAGACCTCGAAGCTAGCAAAAAAATACTTATTTATTAATAATTTATTGCTGATAAAAACTTCGATTGCCTTTAAATGCTGCACAAGCCAATTCGATCTAGACTTAGCCCATTAAACCATTTCCTTTTGGTCTAAAATAATGTGCTTTTAATCAATTTCCATAAATATGTCAATAAATTTTTTCATTTATTTATAAGTAAATGATTAAATTGAAAATATGATAACATTTTTATGAATACATAGTATTTGCATTTAACATACATTTGATGAGGAACCTTAATCAATTTAACATTCTTTAAAGCCAAAACCGTTTATACATATTTACATATTTTTAATGTTTAATATGGATTTATATGATGTTACTCTTATTATAGAATTTACGGTTTGCTTGGATTTGTTTCGGAAATTTCTAGAAGAAGGAAAATAATCATGACAAGTAAGAAAAGCTAACTTCGGGCGGAACCGAAGTTTATATACCCTTGCAGATAATTTGTTACTT
>JAEIIU010046942.1:0-10004 GCA_018874675.1 Drosophila baimaii
TTTGACAATTTCAAACGAATCACAATATTTGCCCGGCGGCGAGTCATTCATTTATCTATGCATTAGTGTGCCCATAAATGGGCTTATAAATAGAGATTCGGCCGTTTATTGTTACCTGGTAAAATGCAACCTTACAGAATAAACAGTTAAAAAGTTTAGTAAGCTTTCCTGGAACAAATTACGGGTTTAGATTAAAAAAGAAAATGTTTTAATAAAAAAAAGATAAAGATAAATATACATATTGAATAATTGCGATAATATTTTAAAACAAAATCCATTTAAATAAGACTGTGCGTTTTATTATTATAGGAAAATATATTTAAATAAATAATAGATAGAAAATAAAAGCCTGAATTAAAGGAAAATAATAATCATTTTACTTACCTAATATAACCTGTGATTTTCAAAATACAAATATATTATTTTAAGAGCCCCCTTTCCTAAGTTTATTATTTATTCTTTTATCTCAGTGTAATTACCAGCATGTCGGGCTGTTCTCCCATCTCCAACTTGACATCATTTGTGGAGAGCAGCTCTTGGACGGGAATGGAAATGGAACCCCACCTGCTAATTGGTTTCAGTTGAGCGGACTCCTCCTGACACCTTCTCACCGGCGAGACAGGAACAGTGACCTCGAAGCGGCGAGGCGGCAAGTTGGCTTAAAGATATCGCCGAAAGCTGTGAACATTTAATTGGAATTGATTGTGCCGCCAGGCCGGTTATGGATGGTCAGGTCATTAGCGATTGGCGACTTTAAACGGTTCCAAGTTTCGCCGGAATCCCCCTCTATTAATACTAGATCAGAGACCGAATCTGGGAGCCTCCACCATTACCACCGCATGTGCGTCACTGTGCGGCTGGGCTTGGTGGTGGCCAGTGGCCAGTGGCCACATCCCATATGTTAATTGACACTAACAATTTGTTTCACAAAGACGGCCATCTAGCCACGTTCCCGTCCAAATTACCATAGGCAAACGCAGTGCCGGCGAAAGCCCGGCCAAATGCAAAACGATAATTGGAAACAGGTTCTGTTTCTATTGAAGAATTAGCTGGCGACTCCGACTCCGTCTCCGAATGCGAATGCGAATGCGAATCCAAGCCAAAGATTAACGACAAGTGGTGACTGGTTGTCTCCGCCGTGCGCTGGCTGGCTCATTTATCTGCCAAATAAAAGATGCGATGCTCTGCCCCTCCTTTCTCCCCGTCGGAGAGTCTGTCCGTCGGCCAGTTTACGAGGGTTTCTTGCGGGCTCCATGCTGGGTCAATGGACAGGAACGCTGCCAAGAAGTCTGCGGCGGCTATGGCTCATCGATTCGATTGGGTTTTCGGTTGGTTTATCGAGTCACAGCACGGCATACAGCGAAATTTAAATTATTCATGTGTCAGGTTGAAGGCTGTTGCCTTTCGCGTGTAAAAACCTATTTGATCGCCAGATTAACTCCGCTCACAGATCAATTAAAACTAAGTAATGGCGTCTGCGAAACCGGCTAGAAACGGAAATACGCCGGCTCCGGCTGAATTTGCATCAATCAAGTGCGAGCGCAACTTTATTTAAATATCTGTTAAACATTTGCAGTGAGTGTTAATTGGCAAAGTGAGTGTTTTTTATGTGAGGGTGTCCAGCACTTGTCCTCTTTCGATGCCTTACACAAAGCCACCTGTCGTCCCTTAAATCCTATCCAATCTATCAGTCTCTCCTTTGCAATTTTGTAGCATTTCTGGTCTCTCAAAAGCTAAGCTTTGCTTTCTTAAATCTTTGCAATTATCAAACATAATAATTTATCTTTAAGTGGAAGATTTTGCACTGAGTGCCAATTGGGAAAGTACTTAGGGGAGTGTCCAGCACGTGTCCTCTTTCGATGCCTTACAAAACTATTACTTTTCAAAGCCCTGGAATTTTAGTTCCTAAATTCGTATCCTTCACAATTTCTTATTATCTCCGTTGCCACCTCCTTAGGCTAAATAACCTTCAGTCAGACTTTCCGTTGCATTCCGAGGAAGTGATTAAATCAGTGCCCTGGTTAACAAATGATTATTAACAACTACTTGGGGGAAGGGGACTGCGCTTAGCCACTAACTAGCCAGGTCTTCAGGTAGACAAACGTCGAGGTGGCCACGTGGGTTATCTGCTGCGCAAATGCTGCAAGAGAAGATACAGAAACAACATAAACTTTATTAGATACGAGTATGCCGGCATTAAGCGACCTAATGACTATGTACTCGAATATACTCGGATAAAGTGCCCGCCGGCTGCAGTGCTAATTTGCATTTACAGAGGTATCTGTCACTTTTGAGCCATACGCCCCATTCATAACACTGGGCGCCAGACCCCTAACCACAATGCAGCTTCTTTACTTAAATACCCTTTCTTATGGTCATATCAGCATAATTCCACTTTTAACTAGTAATAAACCCATGCCATAACTGCCTTGAGGCAGTTAAACTTGGAATTAGGTTCATGAAATGTGTGAAAAAAGTATTATAGTCTTTTAATAACTGTATCAGATTTAATTATGCCTTAAATGAGTTATTATAAAATAAATATGAAGCTTGAATGAACTTAAGATACGATCAGCTTTTGGCTGTCAACCCTCTATATTAATATAAGTTGTTAATGTATCGAACTTTGCCAGGAAGGGCGATATATACATCGATATATGTATATTTTTAACATTAAATATTATGATATTGAGCGAGATTTACTTGTCGATATATCCCTTTATTCGTAGTCGGTTTAATAAATATATAACTTTATATATTTATCTATATGTAAAAAATGTGAAAATATGCCTAATTAAAGATGAAAATGTTATAAAAATAAAAGCTAAGTAATATATATTCCCTGTTAGAGCATACAAGATTCGATGCTTAAGGCACAAAACCCCTAAAACCAGGTGGACTTTTTACGAAGTCCAGGCTAAGTCTTAGGTCGTGCCTCAGCTTCAGGTTTTATTACGGGCGCGAAATGGCGACAGTAAAAGCCAACCCTGAACCCTGGGACAAATTGACAAATGGTGCCACGCAAATGAGGGAGCTCTCCAGAGGGGGGAGGGGTGGAAACTATGGTTATGGTGAGCATTTATGGGCACCTTTCGTTTTAATTTGCCGTGATTAATTTGCAAATTTCGGCCTGCCTGCCTGCGCCTGCAGTCGGCAAGCGGCATGCGGAAGTGGCGGCGGCATAATTGTGGATTTATATGCATCATAAATTAAGTTTTCTGCACTTGGGCTTAGTCAGCCGTAAATATGCGATTTTATTTGGTGTTGATCATTTCAGTTTTTATTGATTCGATGTAAATGCAAAGTGCCTTGTAATTAGCAGCCACTAAGCCGGGCCGATAGAGCCGAGGGGTGCTTCCTGAAACCGATGAGATGACTTACTGGAAATATGGAGATATACAAACATTTGTAAACATCCGAGCATTCGAGCACTCGAGCATTTGACCAATGACAAATGACAAATGACCGACAGATGACAGCTGGGCGGAAAATAAAGGCGACACGCTGTTTGTTTAGTACATGATACATGAGTTTTATTTGTATTTTACTTGTATCCATCTTGTATCGATATACAATATATTTCGTAATATAATTTCACTTAAATTTTTGTTAATTTGTTTATGCTGCTTCAATGCGGGTCTCAATTGTTTACACATTACATTTCCTCTTGGTAGTTTCTTACTCGCTCGTGAGTGTTAGTAATCGTATTACATTTAGCATTTAATTGTGTCTGGTTTCTGGTTTTTGGTTTCCGGTTGGTTTTTGGTTGTTTTTTTTTAGCAGAATTTTGGTTTGGTTTCGATTATATGTAGTACAGTATGTATATTATATATATATATATTCAGTAAAATGATCCCTACATTTTGTATGCTCATGTCATATTTTTCAATCTAGATGTATGTCTGTATATATATATATATATATATTTATATATAGTTAATATCTTAAAACAGCAATTATATTTTGCATATGTTATCTGTTGTCGGCGCAAGTTTCTGCTCTTCTCGTTTGCTTCCTTGAATTTAAAGTAAGTTCTGCGACAATAATAATGCTTTAATTATAATTAAATCGTTAACAGCGTTCCGTTATTGACACACAAATAAACATCGTCGGATATACAATATTTAATAGAATTCTGCTTTTATATATTTTATTCGGTTTGCTGTTGTTGCCTTTTGCTGAACACTAAAGCGTCGCGCCATCAAACGATATATATATTCAAATTTGGAACAGAAGATGAGGACTCGGAGCTGCCATTGTACAAAGTGTACGGGTGTGTTTGGTGTGTGTGTGTGTATGTCTATGTCTATGTATGTGTCCATTTTATGAGCCTCGATTTATTAATTTTCGATCTGCTCTTGACTTTTGCTCTTTTGCGCGATCAAAAGTTGTCTTATTCGTTATTTTTAGCTACCTTTTAACATTATTTGCATTAGTGATGCCTTGCGAGAGTGTTTGTTTGCCATTAAGTAGTTTTGCTAGCCATTACAGATAACTCAAACGGGCGAACTTGTCTGTGTCTGTGTGGGAGTGGGTGTTTCACGGGTGTATGTGTGTGTGGGGGTGTGGGTGTGTTAGTGTGGAGCAACTACAACTTGCAATTTAAGCTAATCCGTGTGTTCTAACTGGGAACGATAACCGATAAGTCCAACTGATAATAAGGGGGAATCAACGCAAAATGCTTGGCATGATTAAAAGCTAACAGTTATAATTACAGTTTTATCTTTTTACCTTTGTTTTATTACCACTAACAAGTAAGAACACATATTTAACCACAATTTGTTTTGTTTTCCGTTCTCTGCTTTGTTTTTGTTTTTATTATTAATCTTATATTTTGCTGTTTTGGTTTCTGCTTGTATTGTGTGTGTGTTCTTGCCGCTTAATTTATACAAATTGCCTACTTAAAAAGTCATAAATCAGAGCCTTACTGCACACACCTGCTGCGTTCGAGTGTGTTATCCATAATATATAATTAAACTAAATAAACAATAGGCCATATATTGATATGTATTTGATTTTATACATAAAAGACTCTGTATTTAATTTACTAAACTCCATCTACGGTTCGCGTCCTCCTCCCATCTCATCTGGTCTTTAATGCTAAATGTGAGAATTGGTTTGGTTTTGGTTTCAAATGCATTTCTGTGCCTGGTTTATCGTAATAAATATTATTATTCCTCAGATTCCTCAGATTCTTCAGATTCCTCAGAATCCTCGGATCCTTCAGATTCAGATTCAGAGTCAGATCCAGAGTAGGATCCTGTGTGTGGGTGTGACTGAGTGTGTGGTAATTCGTATTTTGTATGGTGTAGCAATCAACATATTTATTACATTGTACAAAGAGCTTTGTCTACCACCTAATTATCCCCTTTTATTATCAGATGTCGTAGCTGATATAATTTTTAACTTGTCCTTAATACACAATAAACAAAAACTTGAACTATGTTTTCTCCACTATTAATATCTCTGCTTGTTGCTTACACGAAACACAAACACAATAACCTTTAACCGACTAAGGATTCTGCTCGTGTATTTCCTATTCCTACTTCGTCCTTCTATGAAGTCTGGGTGCGGGTTGGTGTGAGGAGTGTGTGTGTGTGTGTGTGCGTGTGTGCGTGGGATCAGCATGCTTTCTTTATTATCATAGATTAGAATATGTGTGTTTCCGTTTCCGTTTCGTTTTATATATAAATTCTTTTACAATTGGCAGACTACTACAGCAAAAGCACACTGAGTGAGGGGTGGATGTGGGTGTGGGGCTGTGTGGCGGTGTGGCTGTGGGGGAATTGTGTCGGATCGTGTTCGTATATACTTTAAGGATGACTTGGAAGAACCGCAACGAAAGCTTTAATCTATTCAAATCATACGAGTAGCAATTAGTGTGCACGTTCACCAAAAATGAGACGACGAAGTGTCCATGTCCATGTCCATGTATAAAAATTTAGATCTATAAGCATAACACTTGGAATTTGTCTTTCATTCGTTTGCTCTTTTGCTTCTAAGGCGAAATATTATATTGTCAATTCTTTGGCTTGAGCCGAAAACCATGCAAAATGACAAAAAATATTCCTAATTTCGGGTGAGACGAAAACAATGGGAAAATGCATACATATATCAAATGTGACAACAAAGTCGTAGTAGAATGAGTACGCTCGTCATACACTTTCACTTCCCTTTCTCTTTGTCCTTGTCGAAGGCAGAAGGCATAATACACACTAAATTCATGTATTTTCGATTTCGGTTTCGTTCTTATTTCTGCTCCCCCTCTCCTCCTGTCTCTATGTATATGTATATTAACGCTATGCTCTTGGTGAGTGGGCCCAGAGCCAATCCTGTCCTGGCCCCACCCGACCTTGGAGGGCGGCCGGGTGGGCGGGCCACGGTATGGGACACAGGCAGCACTCGCTTGGGCGCACTCGTCTCTACAGAATACAGGATTAACTACCAAAGTCTAGTCTTGGAATCGGTTACATTAATTACTTTTACTTTCATTTACTTTTAACTTTCTTTTACTTTTAGGTATCAGTTTATAGTTTAAGAGGCGAACGTGGTGCAATCATAGGGATAGGGGATAGGGATTAAAGCTAGTTATCTTGGAGTTCGTCTCGCACTGGTTCGTGTCGTGTCCCACGGCTTTTTTAGACAATGGCTTAGTAAAAAATGTTAAAGTTATTCATCGTTTGTTAATATCTTCCTCATTTAATGCAATTTCGGTTTTTGTTTTGTTTTGTTTTCATTTCGCTTCTTGCTTCTTGGTATAAAAATATAAATGTTCCACATATACTTAAAAAATCCATTTGTTTAAGTTATTATTTTGCATCATGCAGTGTCATTATTTGTTTCGATTTATTAGCTTGCTCTTGGTTGTCCCATTTAGAAGTATTTAAAGTAATTGGTAACTTAGGAATGCCTTGCGGATCTGTCGTGGATCCGTCCTCCCGCCGGTTCGCTTCAATTGTGGAATTAATCGTTAATCGTTTATCGTTAATCGCGGTGCAGTACTGGGAGAGTCTAGGTGAGTGGCTTGCTATCGTTGCTTGCATTGGTGTGTGTTGAGTACGAGTACGAGTACGGGTAGTATCGGATATAACAGAATCGAATACAGTGTGCCGTTCGTCATCTGGCTAGAGATTCACATTAATTTCTACATTAATGCTACAGTTGAAAGCGAACATCGCTCAGTAGGTCTCGGGGACCACAGTTCATACCTAATAAAATACAATAATCGCTTTGTTTTCGGATTTCGCTTGGTATTTGGGTTTTTTTTTATTTTTGGTTTAATCTCTGGATTTTATTGGTTGGGTTTAAAACGTTTAAATGTTAGCAAACAGTTAATGTTGTTGTTCTTCATAAGTCTAATACTTGCTGGATCTATGTATTATCAGATAGTGTGTGGTATTATAATAATTGTTGATAAAAATAACTTACTTAATATCAGTGTGGCTTACCTTAGTAAATTTCGAAAGGTTTTCGATTTCCATAGTTAATACATATTGATATGCCTTTAATACGATTACAGATTACGATTACGATTACAGATTACAATTACGATTACGATTACTCATTAGCTCTCATTTAGTCTGCGACACACACTGAACTCTAGGGTTTGACAATGATCTTTCATTTTTCTTTTTTCATTTTTCATTTTTCTTTTTTCATTTTTCATTTTCATTTTTCATTTTTCACTTCTCGTTTTTCATTTTTTGGATTTACGTTTTGAACAATATTTATTTATAGATATAGACATACCAAGTACATATATTTTTTTTCATTATACAATACGTTTTGTGTTTAATCATTGATCCAATTTCGCTATGTGTATAAAATTTCTAATTACCATTATTCAGTATTCAGTATTCAAATCATTTCCTCCTCCTCCCGTCCAAGGTCTCACTAAGCCAATTTGTAAAACGTTTAGTACAAATACAATAATCTGTATATATATATTTGTTTTGTATGTATAATATACTGATATGTTTTGCATTATAAATATCGTCCTCGTCCTCGCCCCAAACTATGCTTAAACATCATAATTTTCGGATCGTTTTCCTCAATTTTGTTCGCTTCGAAAAAAATTGGTTTCGGGTTGTGCTTGACTTGCCGGGGCCACGTTCATTAATCCAATTGTTTTGTTTCTACTTTAACCATTACGTTTAGCTTCGTCCTCCTAATAAACCAATGCCAATTTTTGTACAATACAATTGTTTGTGGATCTTCCAAAAATGTCCTTTTGGGGTTTCTCATAAGAATCTTGATCTTTTGTGTGTGGTTACAATTTTCCTCTAGCGTGTTGTATTTCCTTGGGAAAGTAAATCGAAATCAAACGAACCCTCAACCTAAGTATGAAACCAATGCAATTTGGCCAAATTTCGTTAGGCAACAAGGACTTTTCCAAACTGAAGGCTAAAATTGTGCGATTAAATGCGCTCAAAGATCGCTCAAGAATGTGGGCGTGGCAAAAGTATCTGTGTCTGTCACTCGATATAGTACGTCTCCCTCAACTTTGTTCTCTTTGGTTGCCGCGGAGGCATGACAAACATCCTGTTGCTTCCGCTCCTTCTTCATTAATTAATTATCAAAAATTCCGCCTTTATTTCCATTTCAATTTCACTCAAATTAAGCAATTTAGCATTGTGCTACACAAAACAATTTGGTTTGGGCCTGGCCTATGGCTCCTGGCCTGGGGCTACAGTGGTCGTGGTCTCTGGAGACGGAAGTCCGGCCGCGCTGGGCAGGATTCGCTCTGCCGACCAGTGACTCCTTGGGTGCGTAGAGCTCTAAGTTCAATTTACAAATGTTCAGCAATCGCCGTCGGCTTGCTCCACCGATCCTACTAAATTCCGTAAACAAATCTCCTGCTCTACACGGTTTCTTCTGCGCCTACGTAAAAATCTCGGGTTCCTTCTGCCGCCTCCTGCTACATTTTATTTTAATATATACGTGTTCTAACTTTAAGTGTGTGTGTGTGACTGGGTGTGTATGTGGGTGTGGGCGTGGGTGTGAGTGTGGGTGTGGCTTTGGTGTGTTCCAGTGTGTGTTTGGATACTGCCGGGTGTGGTTTTCTTTTAGAAAACCCCTTTGGTTCGCAGCGCAGCGCAGATGTAGAGCAGGGCGGCGAGGCCCAGCAGCTGCAGCCGGGGGGATATGGAAGCACTTCCCGAGTCGCCGTCACAGCCAGTGCCTGGGGGGGAAGAGAGGAAAGGAGAGTTTATAGCGGTTCTGTAACTCAAAAACCAGATAGATCGGTAATGGATTGTCATGTTTATGTGGGCGGTTCTCTAAATTTGGCTCTCCAAGGCATGAACTGCGGTCCTTCTCCATGGACCAAGCAATATAGTTTGCTCTACTGCTCTTTTATGTTTTAAGTACTGCCAAAAATGATAACAAACTAAGGGTACATTTTGAGAAAGGAAAAGCAATCAAGCATTTTGGTTGTTTTTGGTGCGAGTTTCGGTGCTTTGAAAACGGAAAGAAACTTAGGGAGAATTTCACGCGAACTTACCTTGGGCCGCGAAAAAACTCCCACAGAACGACCTGCTTTGCATTGTCATAACATCATTTTTTACATTAATGCAAACAAAGGTTCAGTCAAAATTCGTGTGCTAATTCATTCGAAAGTTGTTTGGCCACAATAACCCAGACAAGATACGAACTTCAAATGGTCCGATCAGCTATCGGATTTCAACACACGCCAGACCAGGCCTTGCCCAAATCCCGGCCCAGAAAGCCGGCCGGCACAGGGATAACTTGCTCAACGACTAACTGACTATTATATACACTTTATAAGCCCCTCCCCCCCTCCGATGTGCAGTGCAAGTGTGCAAAAATTACTTAAAATCTACATCAACCAAAGCGAAGCAATCAAGGCAATAAAACACAGCGAAGCAAATCAATTTCGAAATCAATCTTCAGCAAGCTGGGCAATAAATCGCGTTTATAATGTCCGAATTGTTCATATTTCTTAAGCTATTATAGTGCACAGAAAGAAATGTAGTTTCTATTTT
>JAEIIU010046946.1:0-13431 GCA_018874675.1 Drosophila baimaii
TGTGGCGGAGGCGGCCAACTGGATAGCGAGGGCAATGAGGGCTGCTACGAGGAGGAACTTCATCTTGAATTTATGTGGAATCCGTGGGAAAGGCGAGACTGTATTGTGTTGAGGCGATCGAGTGCTGTGATTAGACGGAATGGAACCAAAAGCTTTTATAGCAATCTTCTCAGGTCTACATCAAATCTATTCTTTATTTGGTTATACAAGTCCATTGGCCAAATAACAATTTAAAAAGCTAATTCCTTCCTGACAAGGGAGAATACCATGCGGTAGTAACAGAAAATCAAATACCAAATATTGAACAAATACAAATAAAACCCTATGGCTTACTGACTTTCAAAGACAGCTGTCAAAAGAGTAACCTATTCTTTAGCTTCTTGTTTCTATCAACAAGTGGTTAATTGTAAAAGATTTGTTGACAACGAGTTATTTTATAACCTTGAAGGATATTTTAACTATAATTAGAATTTCTCAACGGAAAACAGGCATTTCGGACCACCTACAAATAGGACTAGCAGTCGAAATGATCCATATTTTCTAATTAATTAATTACTTAAAATATTTGTATGAATGAGTTTCTTTATTGGAGGATACTTTCTTTTAAAAGGCCTTAAGTATGTAATGAAACGTGTGCAGAGGTGACTGTAACCACTACCGTACTCAAATTAATATAATTAATAATGAATATACTACATTCAGTACTATTGAGCATCTTACAAACACCAAGAATGTAAAAAGGACCAGTGCCAAGTCATTGTATATTTATAAGGTTAATCTTAGTTATTCTAAATAAATTTAATTTCTCAATCACTTGCTGTTCGTACAGGTGGACATGTCCAAATTGACTCGGCTGGTGAGGCTGATCAATAATATAAATACTTTATGGGGGCAACGATACCTAGTCATCCCTGTAACATACATTTTTGATTGGCCCTGTGCAATAATACCATTGTAACCTGTATATATTGGTACCAGGAACCCTCTTCAACTTTCCCCATTTTATGGTTTACATATGAAATATGAATGAAAGCCTTATAAAAATGTAAAATGTAGGAAAAAATTAAAATTCATAAATTCAACTAGATATAAGATATTTATTTAGGATCTCAGTTCTTCCTGTGGGTCACGATCACGACGGTCTTGTGGCACCTCTTGGGGCTCTTGCACTTCTTCTTGGGGATGCGAGTGTGGCACCAATTGTTGCTCTTGTTGCACTTTATCTTGTGGGTGGAGGAGGCCGTTGTCGTGGTGGTAGCTGAGGCAGATGTCGTTGTGGTCGCCGCCGTAGTTGTAGTGGTGGCTGCTGTAGTAGTGGTAGTGGTTCCTGTGGCGGAGGCGGCCAACTGGATAGCGAGGGCAATGAGGGCTGCTACGAGGAGGAACTTCATCTTGAATGTAAGTGGGATCCTTGGGAAGGGCTAGTAGAAGTGAAACCTTATCGAGGTGAGACGATCGAGTGCTGTGATTAGCCAGAGTGGAAATGGACCCTTATATGGCGATCGGTCCCCCGGCAGACTTGTTCCTCATTTGGTGTTATTAAACACATTCAGTAAATAATCAATGTGGAAGTAACTTCCTCTCTAACGCCGTAATAGGGTTACTAAGACTCTATCAATCCACCAGTTCGGGTGAAGTCAGCTACTGCTTAGTATTTGTTTAACACAAATAACTCAAAACTCAAATAACTTTGGAGCTACAGAAATTCGTTGACGATACAAAATAGATAAGAATATGAGGGAGTTATTGTACAGTTGTTTTTATCGTGAAACAATACAAAATACAAAGTAGATTTTAGCTGTGAAGATGTATTTTTATTTCTTTTTATTACCTAGATATATATATTGTACTTACGCAGAGAAAAAACTTCTTGATAAGAATAGCAAATGGTTCTAAGCTAAAGGTTTGTGGATTCGCTAAGAGTTTAGGTAAAATACATGTAAGTACAACTTTAAATGCTTAGAAAACGTAGACAATATGTTCAAATAAATAAATATATACATAATTGAGGTGCCTACTTGGCTTAAACCCCTCTATATCGTCTGTTAAATTCTACAACAGCTCTAGATTAATAGTACAGTAATATTTTTGAAGATATTAAGGTGAAAAATAGATAAAATAGAATTCTAATGTCAGAATTTCTTAATAGAATTACATGGAGTATTCTCCAAATAGATTATTTTTTTATGAAAAGTCGATCCAGTATTATGAATAAATATGACTTCATTACAATAAATTTAATTGCATTCCCAATAAGTAATTATAAACGCTTTTTTAAACATATTTCAACAAATAAACTCTCCCAGCAATGGTATCGAAAACAGCATTTTATCCATTTCTATATTTAAGTCAAGGATATCGAACCTGACCGAAAGTATCGAACCGAGTCAAGTCCAGACTTCTGTTTACACTGCCGACAAATGTTTTGCCCCATTGATGCCATTTTTAGAAAAATAAGTTTACGTGGATAACAGGTGGAGCAGGAGGCGTTACCTATAAAAGCCCAGCGGCGGCCAAGACAGGTATCAGTTTCTGAGATCCCTCAAAGCCTGGAATAAGTCATCCCTGTCAAGGACCAAACATGAAGCTGACCATTGGCATTGTCATCGGTAGGTAGCCTTCACCCGCCCAGGATTCCTACATACTAAGGCGATCTCTCTTCCATCTCTCTCTTTACATCCGCAGCGAGCATCCTGATCATTGGATTGGTTGACTTCTCCGATGCAACTTTCCTTCCCTGGCCGCCTGTAACCTGTGAGCCACCGACCAAGGCGCCCAAGCCGACGAAGACACCCAAACCCCCCACCAGACCCCCAACCAGACCCCCACCAACCAGGCCGCCAACCCGACCCCCAACTCCTCCACCGACCCGACCCCCAACCAGACCCCCAACTCCTCCACCGACCCTACCACCAACTATTCCCACTCCAACCCACACCCCCCCAACCCGACCACCAACCAATTCTCCCCCCACTGTTCCCCCAACCCTTCCCACCAGGCCACCACCAAATCCTTGCCATGTCTGTGGTCCTGGCGGCGTTCCTTGCCAGGGTTGCCCCAACCAGGATGGACTCTGCGAGGAACTAGTCCGCTTGGTTCGTCAACTGGAGAACCAGGTCCTCAAATGCGTGTGCGGCCAGAAGTTTGTCTAAAAGGAAGCCTTTCATAACGGAATGCCAGACAACTTTGCACTCTTTTTGGTAATCAATCGATCGTTATTATCTTTGTTTTTATCATTCGTTTTGTTTTCTTTTTTTAATAAATCTGTTTTTTGCAAAAAAAAATTTTAAAATGTTTCTTTAAATACAATATATTAGTAAATCTTTGAGTAAGATTTTTAGCAAGCTTGAAGGGTTCCTGGAAACCCCTTTGGTATGGTCAATGCATCAGTTGGCAGCTGGGTTCGCATTGGAACTTCGGCTTGGAGATCGTTTTGGATTCGGCTTAGGATAAGCTTGAGCTTGATCAACTTCGGTTTTAAGTTTTAAACTTCGTTTGACTTCGGCTTGGCTTCGGCAGAAAAAATCGGCTTGGTTTCAGCTTATACTTCGGCTTGGAATCGTCAGAAGATCGGCTTATGTTCGGCTTAAGTTCGGCTTGAGTTCGGCTTGTGTTCGGCTGCTTCGGCGATCCACTGGCCACTCGAGCGACGTTGCTTGCCGACGACTGACGCGTTTCGGTAATGCCCAAGCTCCCCACGGAGTTCCCGGTACAAATTTGAGTGTCAGTGCTAATTAAGTGTGGTCAAAAGTTGATAAAAAATAATACAAAAAAATAATAAAAATAAAAACAAAGCCACCCAGGATGCGGTGACCTTGATAGCGAAATACCGCTGGTGGGTACTACAAGTAAACCCCTTTGTGGGTGAGTGTGTGTTCTGGTGTGTGTGTGTGTGCCTGATCCAAGATAAAAGGGTTCGCCTTCAAATTGTCAATTGCTCTCGAGCTTAATGGCTTGGCAATCTCAAGAATCTGGTCCTTTGTGTGTCGTCGGCAATTGAATTGAATTATATGGATATGGCTTTGCTAAATGACTAAAAATGCTCCATCCGTCCCTGCTCCACCCTCCCCCATGCATGCATGTATGTAGATGTCTATCTTCGCCGGTGGTAAGGAAGGTAAAACCCAAGCCCGGCTAATCGCCAGCAGACAATCGTCGGCGGCCAAAGGAGAGAGAGAGAGACTGAGCTCCTGAGCTCCACTTAATTGCTGGCGGGACCACCCATTCTTTTGACAAAACATTGGACCATTGTAGTTGCTGCTGGCCGGGATCAATTTATTATTGGCTCACTCACACACGGTGTAACCGAAGAGCTCACAGATTTTGCCACCAAACTGAAGAGGGGAATCTGAGGGAATCGGAGGGGAATTGGCAGTGTCGCCACCCGCAGCAGGCTCTCGCATACCAAATATCGATCCCTATCAAAGTCATATGCAGCACATGGTATGCAAAGTGTTCTGGAGAAGACAGAGGACTTGAAGACTGCTGGAGTGGAGTCACTGTCTTGGCCAAGACCTTAACTAGTTCTAGATGGATTTTAAAGTAAAGTAAAGTAAAGGAATTTGAATTTGGAGTGGGGAAATGTCCATCAGATTAAACAGAAATATGTGCAAGGCAGTTGGAACTATATTTTCATATATATATAGTAAATCTCTGTTGTATAAAAATATATCATATTAATAAAATATCATTAATATAGTAAATAATATTTTGCAAAAATGTGTAAATTGTTGTTAGGAATAATAGGCGTTATTTCCTAATCCCAAATTTATCTAAAATTTAACTCAATACCAGCGTTTGCCAATCAAAAATTAATTAATATAAAAATTTATGCCGAATTACCAAAAATTCAAGGAAAGACATAGAAAGGGCGAAAAAGTGCAATTGCAATTGCATTTGCTGGCTGAAAAAAGGGCTTGGCGCCGAAACCTGACCTGGAATCGATGGGGTGTTAACCTTTCAAGGTGGTCAAAGGCCCCTTTTCAGTGGAAATTCACTCCGATTTTTCGCTGAGTGGCAAGCCAGAAGGGTGACTGAGTCACAAGACAGGCATTTCCCTAGTAAAACTCACCTCTTTTTCGTTGCCAGTCTTGTCTGAGAGAAAGAGAGAGACCCTGTCGTGGCATGGAGTCCAGCAGCAGTGCCGCCGTTGTGGATATGGAGGGCTCGAGTCCTGGAGATCCTGGCCAGCCCACACAGATCACCTCCATAGATGGCTTCTTCAATAGGAAGCGAGGTCGCCCGCCCAAGAACCGATTTGTGGAGGTCTATAAGAGTGTGAGTATTCCTAATAAAATAATATATATTAAGGATCTATCAAGGGGATTATATTTTTAGGGCTTCTAAAGTTTATAATAGAATATTATAAAACTTTCAAATATATTTAATGTCTCCATACTTCTCTGTAACTTTCTTTACATATTTTTTGTAATTTTCCAAGTTCATTTCTTGAAGTTCTTTCTGGCAATACCTGAGCTCCGATTCGACCCAGTTGCGTGGCTCCTTTTCGGTCTGTCTGCGACCCAACTGTGGCTCGTTTATAATTAGGAATTTGCGCCTATTTGTGTGCAACGTCAGCCGTTCTGGCTATTTCCCCTCCCTGCCTCCGCCCATACCCTTGCCAGCCCGATCGGACGGGCCCTAATGCGGCATTTTGTGTGCTGTGCGTTGAATTGAGTTTTTCGGATTTGGTTTTTGCCATATTCGTCATATTAATATTGACAACGAGTGTTTCCGCATTTATTTCATTTGCCCGTCTAGCGTCGACGACGACGACGACGAAGGCACTTCTCTTGGCACTCCACCTCGCCACCTCAGCACCTGCCCCACCTGTCGTCTCCTCCCTCCTCCTTGGCGACGATCGTTTTGTGCTTTTAACTGTCATTTTCATAATTTCTACATATTTTTTTTTTGTCGAGCTCATGCACACGCACCACATCGCACTTGTGTGTGTGCTTACGATTACCCAGCCCACGCGCCACTCTCCTTGGTGTGCACACACACTGTACTTGGGCAGTACACTGGGAATATATTTGGGATATTAGATTTTGGGTATTACTTAAGCTGGGCTTGTTATTTCTAGAGATTTTTTATCTTTTTGGTTTAGCAATTATGCGAAAAGTCCTTGGATATCGGTAGACTTTCAAAGTTTTTCTTTGGAGAATCCTTTGGAATATTCTATGAATTAGTTTAAATTAAATTATTGATTTATATTGTATAGTTTGTACTTCAAAAATAAATATATAATGCAATGAATTAAATTAAAAATGCAGAATCTGTTCAATTATTAATATTTTGTTTGTAAAGTATCTTCTTATTCTAAAGATAATCTGCCTTAAGATTTAAAAGAATGGCTGACTGTTTAAGCCCATTTAAAACCTTTTAAACTGTCTAAAACTTTAACAAAAAGAATTTACGCCAGAATTAATAAAGTTTTATATATTTGTTTAATTTATAAAAAATTCAAAAGAATTTTTTTCATTTGGGATTTTATTTGGATATAAAAACATTAAAATTGCTCTACTCTCCTCATTGTTTTCATATTTTTATTTTGTATATTAATGACACTTTTTAGTCATCAATTAAAATTCAAATTAATTTTAAAATGAAACTCTAAAACGTATTAAAAGATATTTCTCCCGGTGCACTGCCTGTGTGAATAAGAAATCAAATTTGAATAAATATTTTGTCCATTGCCATTTGCGGCATTCTTTTGGGAAATAAGCCGTAGCAGCATTGTCGTTGCCGGAATTGCTGCCCGGGGGAGATGAGGTGACCCAAATTGGTTGCAGGAATCAAGGTGCTGCGACGGGTGCTCCATCGATACCACCCACTATCCGAACCTTGTAAACCAAAAAACCCCTTCGATAATCCCGAATGGCGATGGCAAGGGAATGATACGCAGCACTAACAATAGCAATAATAATAATAATAATCATTTCTATACACACTTAAATCGTATTTAATCAAATAAGGTGTGTGTGCGCGCTTATGTGACTTATCAGGCAAAAGGCAAACTCGTTTCATTGTCTTTCAATGTTTTCGGTGTAATTATTGTTTAAAAAATATGAAAGTAATAGTATACTCTTCCGTTTGGGGAAATTATTTAATTTAAAGTTAGTAATATCCAAAGGGTGCTATTATAATTAGTATGTAATAATATAATATAACTAATATATTATATTTAGTATTATAAAATAGAATATATTTGAAGAAAGCCATCTACTTGGCTTCACAATTTTTCAATTATAAAAAATTCCATTAAGTATTAAGATTACAGCCAACTTCAGTATTATTTATTATTAAAGAACTACAGAAAGATTCTTAATTGTTAAAAAAGTACATATTTCATATGTCAAAGTAATTTATAAAAGACAGTAGAAAGTAGATTAAAAATCAATATTTTTCGATACGATACCGAGTTTAAGAACCACAAAAAATACAGCTTTCCTGCTAACTTCCTTTCACTTTAGTTGAAATACTTTACAAGTACATAAAATATTTACCTTTACCCTAAATTGGAATAAATATTAAATAAAAATTGCAACTTTCCTTATCCCCTTTTTGGAATCTCCATCTTTTTTAGGGTATCCACGGGTTGCACTTGTATTTATGTTATTATTTTATTTGGTTTCTCTTTTGTTTTGCTTTTGGCTTTTTCACTTGACGTGTTCGTTCTTTCTCTCTCTTTATTATTTTTGTTTTTCGTTATTTTATTATTGATTTGATGCGTGAACAAAATTTAAATAGTGACATTTTGGGCCAACAGCGACAAACATTAACAGTAATTTCGGAAATACGAGTAATAAACTGGTTGCGGCCGACTGTTTGTCATAAATCCAAAATTCAAATTCCGAAAACTATGACTGACAATGACAGCGGCAAGTACGGCCCTGCCATGCCAAAGTAATTTAATTCCATGAAAGGCGCCCCCACACCGCATTTGGGGAATAATATCGTGTGGATACATTCCGATTTGTCCACTACACGAAAGTATATACAATATATACAATATATAATATATATGTGTTTGGTTTTTGCAGGCCCAGCACTCGCCGCAGGCCATCTTCACCAGCTTCAAGCTGGAGCGAAGCGATCACTCGGCTCATGGGGCACCTGCCTCCTCCAGTGGCTTGTTGGGGGAAAGCCTGGAGGAGCGTTTGCCCCGCTCGGATCACGATGAATCACCAAGGGTCACGGATCTCATCCCTAGTCGGAACCGGAAGAGAGGTCGCGTCTGGGCTCCGTCATCCGTAGCGGCGGAGCCAGGGAGCCGGAGGAATGTGGCCCACTTGGCAGTGAGAACTGAGGCCACTCTGCCCAGTAGTAGCCGCATTGAGTCTTTGGCACAGGTAAATATATTATTTAATATTTAATTTACATTATTTAAATGTGTTATTTATAATTATTTAATATTTATTATTATTTTTTATTAAGGAAATTGTAAGAAGGTTGGTTTTTATGGGAAGAAAATTTTACTAATGTTGAATTCTTGGGGGAAATGCACCGATCTTGCTTTTTAACAGTAATTTTATTTATTTATTTCATTCCTAGTTAAATATAAAATAATTGATATAATAATTTATTCATAATAATATGAATAATAATATAATACCAGCCTAAAGCCATGGCAGATACTCATCCTGTACCTTTTTTCTCTATAATAAAGTATTTAATGTAAAAATAAATAAATAATATAATACAATGATAATTATTATTATTTTAATACCTTATTATTAATAAGAATATATTAATTAAATTAAGTCTGTACATCTCTTTTTGGTTATTCTAAAAATATATATTTTTCCAGCCAACAGAAGCCCCATCTTCGAGGAATCCAAGTAGCAGGGATTTGGAAAGAAAGTCAGGTAAGTTTTTGGAACCTCCAAAATCTGAATAAGTTATTCAATAATAATAATAAAACCTTATAAAATATATAAAGAAGAATTATATAGATAAATAAATTGTGTAGTAATATTAATTAATAAATAATAACTAATAAAATATACATTAATATACCTTAACAGTGGTTCGTGCAGCGGGAACTTATTACCCAGAAAATCTCAGTTCCGTTCCCCTACAAGAAGTCCCCGAGGCAAGTGGTTCGCGTTACCATAATGGGCAGGAGTCTATGGACTTGGATGTGGACCAACCCGAAGATCTGAGTATGCGTCCCTCCCTGCCAGAGGCCACGGCCACTGCAGCGGGAGCGGGACCAGCTCTGAACATGAATCTGCTGCAGTTCAAGCAGCTGATAGACCTGTACCAGCGACAAGTGCTGCTGCCCAGCTTCCTGGCGGCAGCCAGTCCACCCCTGGCGGTGCAGGGAGGAGCAGGAGGAGGAGCAGTAACAGGAGCCGGATCAGTAGTAGGATCAGGAACAGTGAGTGGACCCCTGCTGGATGTAAGACTTCTGCTAGAGAACGCTGCCCACCAAAAGCTGCTGCTCCTCAATGCTGCGGCGGCGGCCACTGCGGCATCTGCAACGGCGGCTGCAGCAGCGGCAGCAACGTCGGATGCCGTGCAGCGGGCGCCTGAGAAGAGAAGCCGGGATCATGACATACCCACCGGCTACCTCAAGTTCCGCTTCAACGAGGACTGCGGCTTCGAGCGGTGCGGCTATCGGAACCACCAGTCGCACTTCCACTGCAACCGGCGGGACTGCCACTACAGCTTCTGCGACAAGACGCGCTTCGTGCAGCACACGGCGCGGCACGAGCGGATGGACACGCTGATGGGCGACGACTTCCGGCAGTACCGGGCCAACATGCAGTGCGGCGTGGCCAGTTGTGCCTATGCGGCGCCTGTTGGGGTCGTCATGGAGTCCTCACAGCAACAGCGGTTAGGTGAGGCTCTCTTAATGTTGCATACTTTTGGGCGGCACTATTTATATATTTATAAATATTATTAAATTATTTAAAACTCCTCTGCCTTCTCCTAGATCCCACGGAGGCCAATGCGGCATCTGCCAAGAAGACCTCGCACTTCCACTGTCGCAAATGCGACTATGTATGCACGGATTCCAACAAGGTGGTGGCCCACCGGCGACTGCATCTGCGCCAGGACTATGTCCGCTCCGCCGGCTTTCGCAAGGTGGCCGGCAATGAGGCTTGCAACTCTTCGGCCTGCTCCTATGCCCTGCGGCACACGCACTATCACTGCAACACCTGTGATGGCGGCGTGCTCTCTCGGGCCCAACTGGCAGCCCACAAGCATAGGACGACACCTTTGGCTAAGCCGGATAACACTCCATAAGGGGGGAAATACCCGGACCAAAGACAATATAAATATTAAAGCAATATGAATATAATCAAATAGAAAAGTAAACGTATGGCGTTACGCATCATAATTTATATTGTCTTTACCCGGAACCATCTCATATAGACTCAAGGAAAACTATTATCTAAAATCGGGAATGAAACTTATAAAAATAATACTATTCTAAAATAATTTATTTGTTCTTTTAGAAAATGTAAATGAATCTTTAATTTAGGAATGACTTTTCTGTACATTTCCCGAACGTAAAAAATAGTTTATTTTAGAACAAATTATCTGTTTGTATTGATTGGAACAGCTGTCAATAAAATTAATTGTACGTACCCAATTTTTCTTATCACCAAATACTATTTTTTCTAAGATAAGGTAAGGTTTTTAAACCTGAACTTCTGATGTATATTTAAAATCAATTTAAAAGGTTACGATTCCAGAATCCTAGAAAAGTATATAAAAGCTGGCAATTATTTCTTTATTAAGAAAGGAAGGATTTCTTCTTAATTGAAGTATAACTTTAACTTTAACTAACTAAAAGCTTTATATATAAATGCATAAAATGTATAAATGTTGACTGATTTATGTGGCTATATAGGAATATATATTTTTTATATACTACCAAATACAGGTTAATAATTAATGGTAATCCTAAAGGTCCAGGCCAAGTCGAGTCCTCTTTTATCGATGTGATTCTTAGGAGGAAACACAATGTGTAGCCTATTATGATCCGCAGTCCACTAAAAGTGCAAAATTAAATGAAAAAGTTATACGATTTAACAATATATTATATAAGTTATATCCTAATTTAATTCCCACCTGAATTTTGGTATCCTCCATGCCCAACATGACCACCTTAGTGCTTTCCTTATTCAGGATATCTCCACCTGTGCCTATGTCAATGCCCGTCAGCATGACATTTTGGAAAACATTGATATCCCGGCCCAAGGGATAAATATCCAACTCATTGGAGTCATAAGGGTACTCCAGGACAAAGGCATAGACTGTGATGCTGCCATTGGAGGCTGGCTGTTGCCCCCGCGTATACCAAACATTTGGAGTGATGGTATCATTCTGATAGATCCAAGGGGCAGATCCATAAATACCCTCGCCATTGGTCTTCAGCCAGCGACCCATGTCCCGCAAACGCTCCTCGAAGATGGGCAGGATGGTGCCGAATTTGGTGGGTCCCACATTGATTAGGACATTGCCATTGCAGCTGACCGTTGTGACGATTTCTGGGAATTATATTTTAGATTTATTTCATAGATCTTTATTATAATCCCAACCCACCTTTGATCACCTCCTTGGAGGTCATAAAATCCGCCAGAGTCACATCAAAGCGCTGCCCCCAGCTGGTCTTGTCCAGGGTGAAGGCATTCTCCCACTTGTGGGCCTGCAGCACGCCCGGATTGAAGCGATCGGCACAGTTATAGAAGTCGCCGTGCATGCAGGCCGTGCCAAAGCCCCAGCGATCGTTGGTGACCACCGTGTTGCGGACGGGACTGTCGTTGTACAGCCAGGCAATGAACTCCTCGGACCGCCAGTACTTGGCCGGTGCCTCCCAGTCGCCATCGGACCAAATGATCTCCGGCAGATACTGCTCCACCAGTTCCATCTGCTCGGGACGCACTTTTCGCTCCACAAAATGTTGCTGCATCAGCAGATGCAGCTTGTCGTCGGTCCACAGCGGGTTAAACCACTCGAAGAGGGAGTAGTAAAGGCCAAATTTCAAATCCGACTCCTTGCGAACGGCGGCAGATAGTTCCTCTGAGAGTAAACATTGATTTTAGGATTGAAATCTCTTATACATATATCTCGCGTTTGCTCACTGATAATGTCTCGCTTGGGTCCCACATCCACGGAATTCCAGCCAAAGCTGCTCTTGGAGGGCCACAGCGTGAAGCCATCGTGATGCTTGCTCGTTAGCACTACGTATCTGAAGATAAGGGGAATTAATGAAGATAAGCTTATATATAAATATATATATTTATTTATATAAGTAGCGTGTGTGAACCTGGCTCCACTATCTCGAAAAAGTAACGCCCACTGAGTGGCATTGAAGAGCTCGGCGGTGAATTGTCCCGCAAATTCCTGATAACTGAAGTCGGGCTTATAATTGCGTTGCATGAATCGGATATAGTCGGGATTACGAAGATCTGGGTTGAGAGTAAACAGTAGTAAATTAATATTAATTAAAATCTAAACAATTGTAGATCTCAGTTACTCTCACTTTTCCAATTAGTCCAGAACCATTCGGAGCCATAGCTGGGCACCGAGTAGACGCCATAGTGCAGGAATATGCCCACCTTGGCATCGTCATACCACCGTGGCAGCGGTCTCTGGTCCAAGCTGGCCCAGTTGGGCTCGTATCGTGTCCGTGGTCCCGGCACCTGGGCCTGTGCCACCTCCGTTTCCGAGAGCCAAGCGATCAGCGTCGCCAGTGCCAGAAGCGTCCAAGCGGAGATTGCCATTTCCTCAATTAGCCGGTGAACCGAATTTTTCGGTTTTTTTCGCGCTCACTCTGTTGGATGGGTCTGCCCCGGTTGGCGATCAGAACTCGACTGAGAGAGCAGGCTGGGGAGAGAAACCGATGCGCTCAGCAGGTCGGCTGGAGTGTGGGTCCCTTGTGTGTGGGTGTGGGATCTGTTGGATAAGTCGAGGGCTGCACTTAAAAAGATGAGTGTGAATTGGAGGTCACATAAAATATTAAATTACTCCTTAAGCTGGGGAGGTAAAACAATAATTTCGCGAAGACAACTTTGTAATTTTATTCTTCTTTTAAGTTGGGTAATTTTTTCTAAACGGTTGTCTTATTTTTTAATTTTCTTATATATGTATATAATTTTTCGAACAAAAATTAATTTAAATCGTACCTTCTTCTATTTATAAATCTATATCAGTTTTAATATACATTCCAAATTGAAGAAAGTGTCTTAAAAATGTTAATCAGTACGGTTTAAAATGTTACCATTATTTTGGTGACTTTAAACGTATGATTTTCTCTCTCTGCATAATTTATTGTTGACTTGTGACTTTCTTAACAGTGTACTTAAATTTTTACTGAGTGATTTAAGAGCAACGAAATGATATCAATAAATAAACAAGTAAGAAAAGCTAACTTCGGGCGGAACCAAAGTTTATATACCCTTGCAGATAATTTGT
>JAEIIU010046948.1:0-21051 GCA_018874675.1 Drosophila baimaii
AAAAATAACTCTTATTTCCAATTTTTATAATAAAAATTAATTAATAATTTTTATTTTCAATTATTATTTTTAAAATTACAAATAAGAGTTATTATTCAACTTTTATATTAAAATTGCAAATTAATAATTATTATGTAACATTTTTTTAAAAATCAAAAATAAGAGTTAATATTCAATTTTTTTGTATAATATCGGTATTTAATTCTTATTCTATAATTTTTATTATAAAACTTATAACTGTTACGATCCCTGGAAACTAGTGACGATCGCTCCTTGAACATACAATAGTTCTAATATCAACATTCGTGACGAAAAATTATTACACACATGGAACTAGTTTTTAAGATTTTATCCACACAATTCTGTAGCTTTAGTAATAGAGAAATTACGGCCTTCCAAAATTTCTCTATATCTGTTTTCCCGCTAAACTAACGGGTTTTTTCAAAAGTGGTAGAACTAAACTTTCTTATATCGATTTGTTTAACACCGTATACAATTTTCAAGACTTTAAAACGACGTTTTGGGACAAACTGACAAACTGACAAACAGAATTAAATTTTAATTTTGAATAGTCCTCACAAAATCTTGTATTGTGTATAACTTTTGAGTGTCGGAGTGTCGGATTTTATCATATGACCCCTCATTTAAAGCGTATTTTCAACTATAATAACTAGACTAATACGAGGGGGAGCTTCACCGCCCTTTCTCCCAAATCAAATGAAATTTTTTAAGTCTTAGTATGCAATCCTTTTAGTTATTGCGATACCTTTCGATTGGTGTATCACTCATTTCTTCCTCTATATGTATATAGTAATCGCCTTCGCACACTCCTGGTGCGCTTCGTCACTACGTGGACTGCCATCCACAGTGGTATGTTTACAATTTGAGGGCACTATTTTTCTTTTAATCCATGGACTCCAACTCTATTTACCTACTTAAGACTTCCAAAATATAAAAAAAAAAACTAGACAATAAATTAATTTCGCTATAAGCACAGGCGCGGCCTTTATTCTTGCATATTTATACAAATAAATTGTAATATGTTTCATTTCATGAGCAGAGGAAGCTGCGAATTATAAAAAGAGGGTTATTAAGTTAAGTTTTTACCGAAAACTTCGTGTGTAAATGCTGGCAGAAAAGCTCGTCTCCTCGTCCCATCGCTTAGGGCTTGCATCTGTCGAGGAAGCGAGGGTACAGGCAGACCTCGCGGATGTGATACCGGTTGAGCAGCCAGCAAAGGAAGCGCTCCAAGCCCAAGCCATAGCCGCCGTGGGGTAGGGTTCCGTAGATGCGCTGGTCCGTATACCAGTAGTATGGCTTGGGATCGATGCCCTCGCGCTGGTAGCCCTTGAGCAGCTCCTCGCTGTCATAGATCCTCATCGAGCCACCCACAATCTCGCCCACATTCGGCAGCAGAACGTCCACGCTCTCGGTCAGGCGCTGATCCTCCTTGCAGCGCGACATGTAGAAGGACTTAATCTCGGCCGGGAAGCGGCACAGCATGATGGGCTCGTTGATGGTATCGGTCATCTTGCGCTCCGGAGCCTCGGGTATATCCTCGCCGAACTCGTAGAAGGTGCCATCATCCTTGGTCACATTGTTTTCCTTCAGCCACTTGATGGCATCCTCGTAGTTCATGCGACGGAATGGCTTCTGCGGCGGCTTGAAGTCGGGGTTGAGCTCCTTTACCAGGTAACCCCAGGGGGACTTGAGCACGCGGTCCACCACATCGCAGACCAGATCCTCCAGGCGGTCCAGGAGGTCATCGAACGAGATGAAGGGACACTCGGCCTCGACGTGCGAATACTCGGCCAGATGGCGACGCGTGCGGCTCTGCTCCGCCCGATAGCTCTGGGAAATGGTGAAGACATCGCCCAAGGCGGGCAGACACGTCTCCAGATACAGCTGCGAGCTCTGCGTGAGGTAGGCCTCCTCGCCGAAGTACTGCAGCTTGAAGAGGGTGGAGCCACCCTCCACCTGGGTCTGGACCAATGTTGGCGGCGTCACCTCGTTGTAGCCTCGTGCCTCGTAATGGGCCCGGAATGCCTGCGTCACCACGGAACGCATCTTGAGCACCTTGGAGGTGTTCTCGCCACGAATCATGATGTGCCGGTTGTCCAGCTGCACATCCGGCTGGGCTTCCTCGTTAAGAATGGCGTCAGCGCCGCCGGGTGGAGCCAACCCAATCACCTCCCAGTAGTCCACGTTGAGTTCGTGGCCGCCAGGAGCCGTCTTGCCTTCGGGCACCAGTTTTAAAGTGCCATACAGGACCACAGTGCTCTCCGTGCTCAGGACAAGGGCCTCGTACGTCTGGCAGAGCTGATCGTTGAGCACACACTGCAGAAAGCCAGTGCCGTCGCGAAGCGTGATGAAGATGAGGGACTTACCCTGGCGCCGAAGTCGATGCACCCAGCCGTAGACCTTGACGCGGGAGCCGCGGTTGTCGGTGCCCTCGAGGATGCGAATCTTGCGTGCCACCGGCCAGCTGGGATCCTCGGCGATTTTCACTTTGCGTGCCTCCTCCAGATTCTGCTGGCGCTTGATCGCATCATCGGCCTCTCGCTGCTGCTTCTCGGCATTCTTCTGGGACTCGCGCACGAACAGCTTTTGGATCTTCTTCAGCTGCGACTTGGCAGCCGGCTCGAAGGGCTCCACAGCATTGGGGTCCTTGCTGTCCACGTAGATGGTGGGGAAGGGCTCCTTTCCCGCACTGCGCATCGCCTGCAGGATGGTCTTGAAGGGCTTGGACTCACTGCCATCGCCTGCATCGTCGCTTCCCTTCTTCTCCGAAGTGAAGATAGAGCCTGCACATGGTGAAATATACATGCATTGCACATTATAGATCGATAATTTCGGCTGGCCCTGACAACGTGGACGAGTTCTTTCCCGTATATTGCCCAGCACAGGCATACTTACCAAGGGTTAACTCTGCCAATTGGTCGGCTGACATCTTATTTGCCTGATGAATAATCTTTTACTGAGAACTGGGCGTTAAATCTCCGTAAAAGCTGCACCAAATTGCATCAGATTGAAGTTTCGTACATAAAGACGATACCCCACGCCGGATATTCGATAGTCCGATAAGACAGGGTTGCCAAATTAAATCAATTTTCAAAAAAATATAAGAAAGCTTAAATTAAAAAAAAAAAAGCGAAGTTTTTTAGAAACACTCATTTTGTATTTAACATAAAATTAATAGAATAGATTAATCAATAACTATTTAAATTTAATTTATGCAAATGGGGTTATAACCGTTGAAAAAAGCTTGATCTAGCTGGAAAATATCGCCCATCTCTAGAGCTTTATGGCACCCATCGATACAAATATTCGTGGTATTTTTTAGCACCATTTAAACTCGGTGAAAAAGGTAAACAATATAGAAAAACAGCAAAATGCCTTCAGAAAACAGGTAAATTACAATGGATTAATTAATTCATTATAAAAATCGAATAGCTGTAACTATTTCCCCATACTCCGTCACAGGATTAAAATTTTCCCCAAGTCGGTGGTTTGTGAAGAAAGCAACCTGCGCGGTGACATCACCTTCTCCTCCGGCTGTGTGGTGCACCCAAGTGCCACGGTCATCGCTGAGGCGGGTCCAATTATAATAGGAGAAAACTGCATCATCGAAGAGTATGCAACCATAGCCCATCGCCTGGACGCGGGAGCCAGCTGGGACTCTAATAACATCCTCAGCATTGGCCAGCACAACGTCTTTGAGGTGGGCTGCAATGTGGAAGCTGCTCGGATAGGTGACAAGAATGTGTTCGAGAGCAAGTGCTTTGTGGGCCGCGGCGTCACCGTGTCCAGTGGCTGTGTGGTTGGCGCCGGAATCAAGATGCTCACCAGCCAGCGCCTGCCGGAGAACACCATTGTCTATGGGGAGCAGGCCCTGCAGCGCGAGGCCATCGACAAGCAGGGATCGCAGACACTCCAGATCGACTTCCTGCGCAAGGTCCTGCCCAATTACCACCACCTGCGCAAGCCCAACTATGATCCCAAGAAGGCACGCAGCGTTGTCTAGTTTATAGCCCATCATGTATTCTCATCCTTTATAGCATTAAAATCCTTCATCTTCTCCTCGAAAGTGACCATTGTGTGATCGCACAGCGCCTCCAGATCCTCCAGTCCCCGCTTGAGTATATCGATGGCCCGGTCTTGGTGGGATTGGATCCGAAAGTGCAGCTTCTGCTCGGTGGGATGCGGGATGGTGTAGCCGCAGAAGTCCACCTCCGGGTAGCGGGCTATAATCGTCTTCAGCGCATTGCCCAGCGTATGGCCCTCGTTGGAGAATACAAACGTGCGGCATCCCTCGCCGTTCTTCTCGTCTCCAGCCAGCTGAGGAAGATCTTTAGTTTAATAAAGAGCTCTACGAATGAATATAATAGTTACTCACCTCTGCAAGGGCGCCCATTTTAAGTTTTTGAAAAGGTGGTTCTGTTTATTTACAAAATAAAAACGTGCCTGGCACCTTGAGATGGAAGTAAATCGATATTAAAGCGGATAAATCGATTGGTTCAAGTGCAGTGAAACCAATCGATTAAATTGAATTTAAAAATATCTTGCATTTATTTATTTGAAAGAAAAGTAATAACTAGGCAAGATTTATATATTTAACTTTTAAATACAAAATGTATTAAATAAACACTTCTAAAAAAAATATTCAATAAATGATGACTTAATTTGAGATTCTCCAACCATTAGTTTTGGTTAATAAACAACTATAATGTTCTTTTTTAATTTAAAATTATAAATAAACTTTCATAACTAAAGTTTTTCCGTTTTTCAATACTCAAACAACGCAAAATTTTTGTGTTTATACCCATATATCGATAAATATAGAATCATACAAAAAATCGATAATTCGATTGCAAGCCAGCTTCTACGTCCACCACTAGTTCTGACGCGTTTTGAGCAACCGAAAAGCCGCAGCTTGCGTTTGTGTGTTTGTATTGTTTGTTAATTCATTTTGGCCAATATATTGGGGGCCAGGCCAGCAACGAAATCAGCTAGCCGTAGTTGTAGGCCAACAAGAAGTGTCGCAAACAGCCGCATTAGCATAATTGCACACAGAGTGTGCCGCCTTCGTGTGCTTGTGTATGTGTGTGGTGTGTGCGCGATTTGTTTGAAAGCATCAGCAGAAAAGGCGGCAAAAAAGAGAGGTGAAGAGGAGAACGAAAAGAAGAAGAGCGACACCGACAGCGGCGGCAACACAAAAACAAAAAAAAATGCAACGGCAAACATAATTATTTTCGCAATGCATTGAACGTGAAGCTGCTCCAAAAACACCGACACCCGAAAACGCATACAGCCAAGAAAACGGCACTTCAGCTTTTTTCCCCATTTCTTTTTTGCATCGAGCGCGCGACAGGAATAAACTGCAATACAGGTTTGTTTAATGCACAATGTGCTTATAAAAAGTACCTTATAAATATGTACGCATTATTGAACGGTCGACAGTAAGTGTCAATTCAATGAATTAGCTTTTTTTTGGCAATGACTGCCACGCCCCCTTCTCAGTCCCGGAATTATGCAAATTCATGGAGCACCGCACTGTTGCACGCACACAGTCGCAAAGCGGGCAGCTGAGACGCCAGCGTCGCTGTCGGCGCAGGCGAAGGCGGAAGTATTCGAAAAAAAAATAATGATACCAGTTCACAGAGGCAGGCTTTGCCTTTAGCAGCTCCACTTTGCCTGCTGTTCTCTTTTGTTGCCGTTGTCGCTGATACACTAAGCTTTATTAAATAAACAATTGTAAAATAAATTTCGTCTTCGATCAATTTCCATTCCATTTTTCTCGACTTCAAAGTACTAATTTTTATTTAACATTATATTATTTATTAGTAACTAAATAAAAAAAAATGATTGTATTCTAATAGCTTTGTAAACACTCTAGATTTTGTAGATAAGAGATTCGTGTTTGAAAATAATGTTTGTTTTTTAAATCAAATTCAATCCCCATATTAATGTTCAGACTGAAACGACAAGAATTATGTCTAAAAGCTTGATTTTTATTAAATAAGCATCGGAAATGGAATATCTATTAAAAAAATATGCCTTGTTTTGGAAACCGATCCCAAATGTGATCATTTCTGTATGTCATGGTTATTTTAGGGCTGCGATTCTGAAAACAAGGAATTCAATAAGTAATATTTTACATCCCCTGTTTCCATTTTTAATTTAATTTTGTATTTTTGGCCACAGTTAATTAATACTTATTTCAACACTTGCAATCGCTTTTAGCCTATATCCACTGTAATGCGATTTCCACTGGTTGCTAAGCCGTACTGCTTCTCTCTTCCCTTCCCATCAGGGCATCCTGCTGGCTCCTTTGCACTCATTTGTTTAGTGGTAGCGCACATATACACACACAGCTACACTCGCGTTCACATCTGTTGTTTGGTGGTGACTAATGCGGCAGCATGTTCCGTTATCTCAGGCGTTTCCCCTCTGCGCGCCCACGCCGAAAAGCTTGTGTTGTAATAATGTGCTGGGTAGTGTGTGTGCGTGTATGTCTGGGTGCACGCTTGTCTCACGTTTCGTTTGGCGCCATGCGTTCCCCCCAATTTGCAGTTGCAATTTGGTCTAGGCTGTGTTCCGTTCCCATTTCGTTTCCCCCATTCGCCCTTTTCTTGTTGTTGCTTTTACATGGCTGCAGTGCTGCCTGTAAGTACATATATTTGCCTGCCGGCTTTTGTCTGACGTCCACGTGAGTGTGTGTGAGACAGAAAAAGAGAGACAGCCAGGCAGCTGCTCTCTCCTGGCCAAAAAAGGGGTTCGCTCTTGCTTCTCTCCTGTTTCCCTCCCCTCACCTCTTCTGAGCTGACTATTCTTTATTTTTTTTTTTTGCGCCTGCAATTATTTGGCTTTGTGGTGTGTTACAACAAAGGAACTGCATTTAAGCGTCACGATCGTCGCAAAAAAAAAGAATAAAAGAAGTGCGAAATGGTTCTGGGAACACGATACAGGGGTTCTCATTTGGCCCGTGCAAATAAACATACAAACAGAAAACAGAAAAATACTGATTGGCAGATATTCATACAGCTGCGGTCAGAATTATAGCAGTAATAAAATTATCTGGTTGTTTAGTTATTTTCCTGTAATACCATATGGAACTGTAAAATGTATAGTATCAGTTCCTATGATGCCCTTGCTCGACAGAGTACACTTTTAATCTGAAATTTTCCTTATTGTTTTTGATCTTTCAGTTATATGATTTTGCCCACAACTGTAAGTGTAAGTCCACACATGGAAAAGAACTTCCTTAGCATTTACGAGGGCTGCTATATATATTTCTGTTGCCTGGCGCCATCTGAAGTTTCCATTGAAAAGTTTGACATGTTTTAGCATGATCGTATTCAGAACGTTTTGATCTACGACCATCATATGTGTTGTTTACATTGACTTGAAAAAATCAATTGGGCTAAAAAATGGAATTAACTCGCGAACATTTTCGTGCAATTATTTTTCACAACTTTCGACGTGGATTATCACGACAAGAGTGCATCAATGAACTTAAATCTTTGTATGGCGATGAAGCACCATCCTATAGCACTGTGAAAAATTGGTTCAATGAATTTAATCGTGGTCGACGCTCGCTCCACGACGAAGGCCGTGAAGGTCGTCCAAAAACCGCCGTCGTGCCAGAGAACATCGATGCCGTGCGTGAACTAATAATACAAGATCGTCATGTGACATACAGTGAAATAGAGGCATCCCTGGGCATTTCTTCCACCAGCATACATTCGATATTGCTCGAACACCTAGCCGTAAAAAAGGTTTGTTCGCGTTGGATCCCGCACAATTTGACAGTCGCTCAAAAAAAGGCTCGTGTGGATTGGTGCAAAGAAATTTTGAAAAAATACAATCGCGGTGATTCAAAAGACGTGTATAGGATCGTCACAGGTGATGAGTCATGGATCTATGCTTATGAGCCCGAAACAAAAATGCAATCGACTGTGTGGGTCTTCGAAGACGAGCCAAATCCAACGAAAGTTGTTCGTGGTAGAAGCACTTCGAAGCAAATGATCGCCTGTTTCTTTGGTAAAACTGGTCATAGGGCGACTGTTCCGCTTGAGCAACGTAGAACGGTCAATTCTGAGTGGTACACAACAATTTGTTTGCCTGAAGTCTTCGAAGAAATTCGAAAAACGAACAAGAGAAGACGTATCCTTTTGCACCACGACAATGCGAGCTCTCTCACATCAGCTCAAACCAACTCCTTTTTGACGGGCCAAAACGTCGAATTGATGGGCCATCCGCCGTACAGTCCTGACTTGGCACCCAATGACTTCTTTTTATTTCCGTACATCAAGAGAAAAATGCGTGGTCAACGATTTTTGTCGCCAGAAGATACTGTCGAAGAGTTCAAAAACCATGTTTTGGAGGTGTCTCAATCGGAGTGGGAAAAGTGCTTCGACAATTGGTTTGAGCGCAAAAGTGTATAAATCTTTCTGGAGAATACTTTGAAAAACAATAAAACCATTCTTTACGTTGTACATTCGCATTTTTATTATTAGGCCAGAAATGTTTATAGCAGCCCTCGTACTCGCGAAACTGATTCGTAAACAATTTCCTCACTCCGCAATATTGTATGTATTCTTGTATGCCTTGTAAGGGCAGCGAAACCTGCACAAAAGCCATATTTGCACGTGCAAATAAATGTGAGACGCAGACGATGAGCTCTCCCTGGAGTGAAATATCCCTTACCTGGGGACATGAATATTGCAAAAATCTATTTGATATACAAAATACTTGCCACGATGTTGCAGGAGGTATGTATGTTGACAGCAAAAGGCAGTCGGATACAGTCAGCACTGGTCGGAGAAGGAAGTATTTCTGACTAAGAAATGTCCTCAAGATCGCTATGTGAATATTTTAAAGCGGACTTGGTTCGATCCCTCTCAATACTATTGTCTATTGTTTTGTTTTAGAATTAATTATGCAATCAAATATACAATTTTCAATAATATTTATTGAGTTGAGTTAAGATTTCACGATGAAAGAAACATCAAGTTATGAAAGATTGGGTTTCTGAATGATTATGTGAGAGTTCCTAAATGTTCCGAAGTTCTGAAGGCCAAATAAAGAAAAAGGCATCCCTCTTTTTATTAATTCAGTTAATACGGTTGAAAATAACCAGATTGTTTTAAGCACTGATTAACAATTCGTCAACTTATACTGAAACTTCAGAAACTTACACCTTAACTTGAATTTCAGAAACCGGAGAAAAAGAACGAGAAAAGTTAAATGCACTTTGGTGGCAGGTAGCATTTTCGAGATACCACTGTGCGAAATATTTCCAAGGATGCTTGCAGACATCGAAAGCCGCACAAACTAAATAAAATAAAATAAAATACTCAGACAGCAGATGAGGGGTCAAAAGGGCGTGGGGAGGGGAAAAAAAGGAAGAGCAGGGAGTGGGGAAGGGGGCCCAAGGGATCCGGGTTCAGAAGCAGACAAAAAAGGCGAAATGGCAATGGCACAAGATGATGACGAAGAGATGCGAGGTGGAGAGCATAGAGCGAAGAACGGACACGACAACGTGCCAGGCCAGCATCCTGTGCAGCGAACGAAGCTGGAGATGGGGAGCACAACGAAGCAGGAGGTGGGCAGAAAGACCAGAAAACCTGTCATCTGCCGCCGGATGGAAAGAGAAGGAGAAGAGGCGAAGAGGCCAAAGGAGACGAAGGATGGTGCTGCAAGCATTTTTAGAATTCCCAAAATCAACATAAAAAACCAAGCGAATGAGCGATGGTGGCCAGACAACTAAGGAGAGCAAGGAAGTAGTCTCCCTTCTCTCTCTATTCCTCTCAGTTCTCCCACTCTCCTCTCTTCTCTCCATCCCCCATCCTCTGTTTGCGTGCGTGATCGCAGCCCAGACGCTGCAGCAGCGTTGCCAGCAGAGGCAGCAGTCCATGGTACCTACACACGTTGCGTTTATCGCCAGTTTCCTCTTTGGTCTGTGCTTCTTCGCTTCCTTTGCCTTCCACAGAGGATATCGACATTTTGCAATGTCATGAAAAAAGGACAATGTAGCTGCAGTTTAAAATTCAGGTTCCCAGGACTCTGCGGCTTGTTCGGTCCATTGATTGCCAATCGGGACTCACTGTAACATACATTTTTATATCCTTTATGAGAGAATATATGTACATACATGTGTAACCATTTTGATCAGATGTTTGTAGCGTATTAAAATGTAAATATTCGCTCTCTTAAAAGGATATTTTAAGAAGAAAGGTAGCTGAAACTTTTTTATGTACATGGTAAGGGTAAAAACTGAACTACGAAACTACAGAACAAACTAATGCCATAGTGAGCAACATAAAAAGTGAGTTGTTAACTCAATAAATGTAACCCACTGTTGGGATGCAAACCTAAGGTTACCTTTCTATTCTGGTAGACATCTAAATTAATTCTTCAGATTAAGATAATCTATCGTGTAATCATAGTTTTATCTTGGAAATACAAAGATTTTGACTGTTTCAGGTGCATTTTAAGGAAACCATCATACAAAAACGCAAGCCATCTTTGTAGTTTGTATTTGAAATATATGGTTTCATTATTTCCTATTCGTATTACGATACGAATTTGTAAATTTTATTCGCTCTGCGCTCCAGGAGATTTGCATAATGCGCTGTTGAGGGGCCGTAAAATGTGTCCGATGCCGTCTGTTGCCATCGTCCATATTGCTGATGGGTGTTGAGTTCACTGCCGCCGTGTATTGGTGGTGGTTGCTGCGAGTCCTCCAAGGACTAACATCCCCTGTGTGTGTGTCCTGTGCCTAGTTTCATTTCATTTTCGTTTCACTTTTTTTGCTCTGTTGCTTCCCACTTTTATTGTTGAACTTTACAGCTGCCGCTCTTATTTATTTTGTTTTTATTTCTCTTCCAACTTGCATTTCCCTTTCGCGTCCGCGTCAACGTTCTCGTTCTCGTCGTCGTCCTCGTCCTCGCCCTCGTCCTTTCTTCATTATTTTTGGCAAGGGTGGTTGGACTTGTATGGAACTTAGAGCGCTTTGTATGCCTCTGACTTTGATCCCCTTTTTTTGGGGGGGTGGCACGGCTACGTCTACGTCTGTCTGGCCACCCCCTCGACTCGACAGAGCGGCATTAGGGAAAGTGTCTTGCAAATAAATAAATAGTCATGTCAGCCATATTATTAATGCCCAGGAAGGAAGGAAGGAAGGAAGGTAGCGTAAGGTTCACATGGGTGAATGGGTGGGCGGTGGTGGGTGCAGGGCGGGTGGCGCTAATCAACCCTCTGGGGGTGCGGCAAAGGAAAGAGGAACGCATCTTACCCCGAAAATCAAACGCGTCAAATACAGTGCTGCCTCGGAGTGTAGATAGTTTAGTCATTAGTGTTACCGTATCGCCATGAGTATTTAAAAAACCTACATCTATTGTTGAATTCGATTTGAAACTTGTATCACTGACAAGAAACTGATTCTGAAAGTAGCCGCCCACTTCTTCCTCTCATGTTGATCAATCTGACAAAGTATTCATAGTAGTTAGTATTTAACATACATAGTTAACATTCCTTCTATTTGTTTATAGGAACAACAGAAGGCAAGTATGTATTGGAAATACTTCAATTCAATTCAACCACGAAATTCTCATCAGTATACTAGCTTGTCCAATAATATTTTCATTTAATAAGATATTCATATCGTTTGGTTAAGAGCTCAAGTGGGAAATGGCTAATAGTACAAAATAAACAATAAACTTCATGGAGAATTTAAAACTAAATTTTATTCTTAAAAGCAAGGGTATTCACCTCGCCAAAGAAATCAAAATAGAGAGGCGATTGGAGAGCGTTCACTGTACGCAATATATATAGGTACGTTCATCTACGCATTGCTGTCTGTTCGCTTTTTGGGGTCAACAAACTTTTGGGCCAGCCCCCAGCATCACACGTACTGTACACATGTATTGGTGAGTGCGAAAAGTGAACGATTTTCCAGAGCAGAGCTCAACCCCCCCGTGCTTTCGAGAACCGGCGGACACTAGCACGTTCTACGCATTTTTGTGCATTGACCCCAGACAGACGGAAGCCCTCTCTTCCCCTTCCTTTTCACATACAAACATTTTCCTCCCCTACATCACCTACACACACACACCCGCTCACCCTCACGCACATCTGTTTGCCTGTTTGTATAAGTACAATGGCAACCCTCGCTGATTTGATTTTCATATGTTGAATGGGAATTGAGGGTGGCTGTAGCTGCAATGGATGGATTTAAGTCCCTGGATTTCCCCTCATTCGTTCGCTTGTTCGTTCCTACACCTTTATAGGCAGTTTTATGAATTTTTGTATATTATTTTTTACGATTTTATATATTAAAATATGCATTTTGCAGTGGGGGTGTGCACAGCAAAAAAAAAAAATAAAATTCAAAATGCTCCTTTCTATGACACATATTGATATGTATTTAGATATGAATAATATTTGTTTTATAAGATACGACTGGGTGAATAATAAAATAAATAAGAAATTCACATTTCAAAGGGGATATATTGCATATTATATGGTAATAAACAGATTTTTAGTGAAATTTGATGAGACAATGGAGCTACAAGAAATAAACTTCCCTTTTAATTATTATATAATTTATAATTATATATAGTTTATATAATATATATTCGTATTAGATTAAGTATTAAAGAAAATGGAAGATCTTTAGGTATTAGGCCACTTTCAAACCGATATAGTTGCCATTTCTATTCTCTGTGTAGGCCGCGGCATCTTCGATTACAGGTTTATGTCCTCATAAAGTCAAGAATCACCTTTAATTGCACTCTCTATATAGAGAGGGCTCTTCCCCCCCCCCAAGCTTTTGTTTTAGTGTTATCTTACCTTTGAGGGGGGGCGTGGAATATAAAATTGTTTTATTACATTCCCCACCCTACGTGATTATTTTGGGTGTGGCTTTTGTATACAGAGATTGAATGATTCGAGAGGACGAGCAGTTCCAGTTCTCCCGTCCCGTCATTTTGTCTGTCTGTCTTTGTTTTTCGCTTTTCGGTCTGTCCGTGAAATTTCCCGAACAACATTATTAAAGGTCATTTACTTTTGTTAACCATAAGGGGTAGTTTTCTCTTTAGTTTCAGGTTCCTTTCAGGTTTGGCTTGGCTTCGGATTGTCCGTGTCCTGTGTCCTGTCGTCCTCATGAATATGCGAAAATTTAACGCATGCAAATGGGAATTTGTCCCAAGAAAACTGTCTTGTAAATGAATCTTTATGGGTCTTGTAAAGAGGGTTGTAAATGGCAGAGGGGCGAGGGTTTGCCGGCGGGTTCCGTATTCGTGGGAATTTTGTCAAAACTTTTGTTTCGGAATGATGATGGCTTGGGTTGGGTTTCTCGGGGTCTGTTTCCGTTTTGCTTGAACAGGTTGGTCTTTGTTATTAAGTTAAATTCCATTATCATAATAGGTCGGCAGGGATCTCTGTAGTTTTTAGAGTCGGAACCATTTTGGGAAGGGGTCATATGGCGACTATCTGCACAACAATCTTTTAGGAGAATCTCATCTCCTTTAAGCTCCATTTGCGAGATTTTCTTGGAATATAAGACAACAGCATGTGTTTTTTTCTGTTTTAAATTTATTTGTTTTCTCTGGTTCGCTGCTGCTCGCTCCAATGTGTGAAGTGTACACTGCACGAATGTTCAGCCTAGTATATTATTTTAATTATTAAAGAAATTCTATCTACGAGACATTTTATATAAAAATGGACTTTTATCAGCTTGTCTTTTTTATACCCCTGCAGGGTATTATAATTTTGCCATGATGTTTGTAACGCACTGAAGGAGTCATCTCCGACCCTATAAAGTTTTTATTTATTTTTGATCAGCGTCACCAGTCGGGTCGATCTAGCCATATCCGTCTGTCTGTCAGTCGGTTTATATGCAAACTAGTCTTAGTTTTTGAGCTATCGGGCTGAAACTTTCTGAATAGTCTTATATATATATGTCGGAACGTGCGGAATCGGACTACTATATCCTGTAGCTGCTATAGAAACGATCAAGGAAAATTGACATATTTTCGATATTTTTCAAGATATTGGAATGAAACTTCATTTGTGGCCCTTGAATAATGTTATAGACACACCGTAAATATTTTACCGTAATATTTTATGTATGCATTTTACATTACGTTGTTAAAATTTTCATTAAATCTGATAGCTACCTTATAAACATCTATACAAAACAGGGTGTTTCGTGTAAATTATGCTCTTAGTATTAAAATCTTGTTTAGTAAGAAATAAATTATCTGCAAGGGTATATCAACTTCGGCTCCGACCAAAGTTAGCTTTTCTTACATGTTTCTATTATTTTATTTACAGTTAAAAAAAAAAATCAGGCATTGTGCCACAAAAAAGAATTTCTGTGTAAATATTTCTTAATATTTAAATTCTAGTTGAGCATTCTTAGTAACTCAAGGTCTAGTCTTGATTAAATATACTACATTGATCGCGTCTCGACCATATGCCAGATCACACTCAGATTGTTTTTGTCAGAAGACAAGCGCAGTAGGGTATTTGAACAGTCTGTTTCGCTATCAATCTGACACTAAAAATCAAGAATCTACACATAAAATGAAAGTCTATGAGCCAATTTTCATTGTTCAGATCCTCCTCTTTGGTTCTTGGTAGCCTTCGGTTCTCCTTAAGTCTGCTTGCACTTGGCAGCCTTTATACCCCCAACCGCCCCTCGCATAATTGCTCCTCTGAGCTGAAAGTTCACACGCTGCTTGCTTTTGGAGTCTTTGGAACTGCCTTTGACTTTGTTTGGGTTGTGTGGGGGTATGGTGTGTGTGTGTGTGTGTGTTCACGGGCCAGACGACAAGACAGCTGTTAAAGCAAATTAATCTAACAACAATAACAACAGCGAGCCAGAAGAAACAGAGCGGGCGAAGAAGAACAACACGAAGAAACAACAACAGTCACAGACCGACGGCTCGAATCCATATTGAAACATTGTATGTAGAAATATTCAGACTATAGTTCAGCTGAAACTGAAATTGCTGATAAAACAAAGCAAAAAAATGCTTTTGGAGGTGGAACAAGAAGAATTTGACAATGGGGAATGAGGGGGCAAAGCAGCCAGTTGCACACATGTACAGTGAAACGTCCAAGACAAGGAACTGTTTTGGGAAATCGAACAGTTTTTACAGTTAATTAGTTTTGAAATTTTGAACAGAAATAAAACGCAGAAAATCAAATATTCTCTTTTTAAGAGGTTTTTAAGGTTGTATATTTTGAGTGGGAGGATAAAATATTATTTTCTGGTGTAAAATAGACATTTAAAAACAAGTTTAAACGCGTTAAGTCACTAAGTCAGTTGCCTTTAATAAATTTTCTTAGATTCTCGGCGGACGAACCTCACTCGAACCAGTTGGGAATTATAGCAATTACCACGATGCAATTGAACTTTGCATATTGGTTTTGAGCATGTAATGGTTAATTGCAATTCCGGGTTCCGCTAAACCGAGAATTTCCGATCGACCACTGTAGCCCGCTATCAATTCCTCTGTGGTTTTTATTGTTGCTTCCGCTTGTTGTTGCTTAGAAATAGAAATGATTTCACAATGTACTTTGGCGTCGCGCTTAGAGCTTCGGTTGACCGTTCCGTTCAGCTAAGCTCCCCGCCCTCCCTCCGCTGCCAACGGGGCCCCTCTGCAACGAAGAGAATAAATGAAACAAAATGGGAAATAAAAATAAAATAAAAATAAGGAATAACACAACGAAGAACAGAAAAACACGTTTTTCAGACTCGGATTTTTTTTGTTTGGTTTTTTATTTTTTTATTTTTGCTGATTTCTTATTAGATATTCTTGCCGCCTGGCCTGCTCTGCTCCCATCTGTCCGTCTCCCTCGCTCGCGCTCCCCTCGCCGGGCCGCTCCATAAGACACTTATTATTTATTCTTTCGCTGGCCCGCAACTCGTGGCTTTTGGTTTATGGTGATTCAGCTCAAAACGAGAAGTGAATGTGCCCCCGCTCCCCCCAGTCTCCTCGTCACAAACCGCGGCAGAGCAGTAGGCGTCAGCAGCAAATCCAGCCAGCACTGGAAAGAAATTTTGGATTACATACAAAAGGATGTTTAATTGTGTTAAAACTATAATAAAATCGTGTAAGAAACCCCTATTTATATTTATATTTACCAATTAAACAAAATTACTCTCTGTCAGAATAGAAACTTTGAACTTTTGAAGTGATTTAAATAAATGTGAATGGATTAAGTTGATCTAAGGCAGTGGTGCCCAAAGCATTAACTCGCGAGTATGCACGGAATATAAACAACACACACGTGGTATTAAATTGTAATTTTGTGGCAAATCTGGACTTTTTTTTTTAGAGTTAAGCCACTTCGTTTCTATATATTTATTACTCTCAAAAGTGTCATTAAACCATATCAGAGCATTAACTACCAAACACTAATATAGTGGTAAAAGTTAATACTTTTATAGAAAAAATTCTATGTTTAATTCTAGTTGAATTGAATTATTTTAATTCGTATTTCAGCTATAATTTAATTATAATTTTGAATAGTGTAACAAAAAATGTAGTATTCGAATATACAAAATATATAAAAGCATAAATAAAAATAGTTAATCCTAAAGTAAAGCCATCATTAAACGCATTATAAACGACACGCACCTAATTTTGCCCAAGTGTACATAAGTTTGCATTTCGTGTTTGTGTTCCTTGGTTGTAAAATGTCAGTGTTAAATAATATTGTGTTTATTAAACCAGAAAAACGTAAGCAAATTTACCGTTGCAAGCCGTGAGTAAGCGATAGATGGTTAGAAAGAGGTAGAGAGAGGGAGAGAAAGATACCGGGAGTGAGGTAGACTGAGCTTGGAGGAAACTACATGCGTGTGAGCAGGAGAGTAGTAGTGATTGACTGATTGATGGTCAAAGCACCAGCAACAACAAACGGAGTATGAGTGAGCGAGCTCGAAGATTTGTGGCTGCCTTCTACCTCTTTTTCTTCTGCTGCTTCTTCTTCTTCTTACTTAATGAAGGTCAATGTTCGTACGCCAACGCCGCAGCCGACGTTCTTCTCTGCTTCTGATTCTGCTTTTTCTTCTTCTTCGTCATCTGCTGCCGCCTTTGTGGATGTTGTTGTCGATGATTGGTCACTATTGTCGTTGTTGTTGTTGTTGTTATTGTCCATATCTGATTACACTTGTAAAAAATTAAAAAGTCTGTGGCTTTGGTCGATAATTTTTAATGAACTAAAGTGCAAAGCAGGGGAGCTCAGGAGGTTCACGCTTCCTCCTCACTTCATCAAACTTCTGTCGACGGTGAGTGATTCAGTGATTAACTGAAGATGAACCGTTGTCAGTTGTTCACTCAGTTGTTCCCTTGTTCATTCAGTTATACGATCGTTCACTCTGGTTAATTTGTACATTTCATTTTAGGGTCGTTCACCCAATTATTAGTTAGGAGTTTATTTTACTATTTTACAAGCTTATTAATATATTGAAGCTCCACTTACTTACTCACTCGTTTTGTTACTTGTTTACTTATTCATTACGTTTTTTAGTTGTTCATCTAACAACGTAACAAAAATAATACTTTTTCCAAAATTTTTAGTTTTAAAGAACTACATTTATCAAATCAATTAAATTAAACATTCTTTACACATTTTTTTTCAAGAAAGAACAAAAGAACTGGGAGCTTAGAGCTTGGTTGCATCGTGATATATTTGTTTATATTTGGTGTTCCCCCTTTTTCCTTTTGGAGTTCATTGAAGTACACAAAAAAATACTCTAAACAAAGAAGAATCAACCCATAAAGCTTTGTTTAATGATATTTGATGTTTCTGCAGGCGTGGCTCTCAGTTTGAGTTCCCTTCCTGCCTCCTCCTCCTCCTCCGTCACCTCCAGCATATTCAGTCCATATAATTATGGAATAATTTAATTGTTTAAATTTTGGGCAACTAATGTTTCTGGGGCTTGGCCCCATCGGTAATCTGGCGGAACCTTTGACCGCTCTAACCCTAACCCAGCGAATGCCCAGAGTAATGCTCCCTCGAGAATTGTCGTCTTCGTCACAAGTTCTTTGGGGAAATTAGTGGGGAATAACCCACACTCGAATCGGCAGAGGAAACGTTCCTCAAAGCCCCTGAGAGAAAGACGCAGAGGTCGAGCTCTCGGTTCACAGAACTTCCCACATCTGATTAAAGAAATAATCAAGGGGTGTGCAAAATGCGAAGGCAAGAAATGTACGGGAAAAAGTTTAAAAGCAAGCAAACCTCTAAGGCGACCCAAAAGTGCCATTTCCGTTGGAGAAATACATACAGTTGAACCTCTAGAACTCGCGCTAATATTATGCCTAATTGCTACAGTTTTTAAGGTTTAATTTTAGTTACAATCCGTAGGAAGGTTTACTGGAGAGTTATCTTGGTAGAACCGTTAAAGTAAGTAAGTAAATATATATAATCTCCGGTACTTGTCTTTATATAGTCGAGTCTCGAGTTATGCATAACAAATAAAGACGACTCTTCCTCCAGCTCATATGCTCTTACATATACTTTAAAATGTTACATGTTAGTAAAGACACTTTAATATGTTTAAGAGCTTCTTTTGCCGTGTTTTTAAACACGGTACCCCAAAGAAATAGAGCCCTTGTTTGTTCAATACCTAACTATGGTTCCATGTTAGCCAGCCTTGACTGTCCGACTATAATAATTTGCCGCATCTAATATCGCAATTTGGCGTGGTGCGAGAAGGAGTTAGGCGGTTGGCCCAAAAGCACGCGGTTCGTTGGCTTTAAGAGTGTATCACACAGGCAATTATGAACGTTGACCTTCTGCCAAATAAAAAAGTTTCCACTGCCCGCCCGAAAAAGGTGAAAGAACAGAAGAGACCAACCGACGAAGACCGACCCCAAAATGAAGGTAACAAAGCCATTAGAGGAGACAGAAGAGGCTGTGGGGCGGGGTGAATGGGGAGCCAGAGCCAAAAGCCAACAGCCAACAGCCAAGAACCAAGGCAAATAACCAAGAAGAAAATGCGCCAGAAGAACAAAAAGTTTCGAAAAGCAAATAAACAAGAGCTGCTAAAAGGAGAGACAGATAATAATAAAGAAGGGGCGCTCGCTGCTGTCGAGTGCAAAACAAAGCAAATTTTTTGGCCAACAAAAAAGACTCTACGCCTGAGTCGGAGTCACGGGGTCTAAGCCACCATATATACACACCTCTGTGGCCTCCTCTTTGGCTCTGTAGTTCTGTACCTGTATCTGTATCTGTTGCTGTTGCTGTGGCTGTGCTGTGTACTATAACCTGGCGCTGACTTTGGCTCTTTTTGAAAGTTGAAATGCTTGCCTAGGTAGAGCCAATAAACGAGTTTGAAACAAAAGAACAGAAACAGACGCTTAGCTAACCTATCTACCTCCCCAGTCATCATCCCCCTACACACGCTGCCTGCCAACCTCCCTCCTCAGTAACCCTCAACTCCCCCAATATCGCGCGTGTGAAGATCGCGAACTGTGGAACGAAATGGTAACTGGAACACGAGCTCTGTGGCATTGAACCGAACCGAATCGAACAGAAGAAAAACCAGAAAAAGAAGGCTAGAGGCTCGTGGAGTGATTACCCTCACAGGTCAATCATTTCCAGAGTCCATGGTATGATGTCTACTTAGTTGAAATTACCAAGAATCTCACTCCGTGGTAGATAGTCCTTTTAAATAATAATAATACGAATTTAACTATAAAATCCCAATTGTTTATATTCTTTTCTTTTATCTCAATACATGGACTAAAGCGTTATCTATAGTTTAAAACAGTTTTAAAGCGATTTAATATGTATTTATACAAAATCAAATACCAAATCGTTTATTTTAAGAACTATGATACCAAAATTAACCGTGTTAGGACGTTTTGGTGACTGAGGCAGACTTTCGTTCCTCATGCCACTAATTTACCAGCACCTTTCATTAAACCACTCGACCTGAGAAATTGCCAAAAAAAGTGACAGTTAAAGCCGGTCATAATTAACAGCGTTCATCAATTACATCAGACCCGCATGCCCGCCCGCACACTCATAGGAGAACCCACCTCATCCCACCTTAGGTCACAGCACACCGCAATGACAAAGCTCTTAAATGCGGCCCCCCTCATCCACCCACCACCTTTAACATCCCATTGGGCATCCCCCGCAGGGAAGCTCCTTTTTTGTGTGTAGTGCATAATTAACGTAAAGTGTTTCGCAAGGCAAACAAANAAAAAAAAAAAAAAAAAAAAAAAAAGGAGGGAGAGATCGAGAGGACATGTTAGAAATAATGCGTGTACTTAAGGGCTTTTATACCCTAGCAAATGGCTCCATTATCTGGCCAACAAGTTGGTGGTCGTCTATAAAAGAAAGTAATTGGAATCTGAAATCGATTACAGTTACTTTATATGCATAGATCTTGAGAAAATGTTAATTTTCGTCGACAAATTTATGCTAGCTATTCTGTGGGGAAACAAAACTAAATATATTATTTTAACAAATGATTACATAGGGTGGAGTAAATTGTACCCTAGTAAAGGAAGTAAGTAAGTAGTAAGTAGTAAGAAGTTAACAACCATCTCTAAAATGTAGTATCTAAACTCGAAAAATAGTACGTGTACATAAAACTTTAGCTTTATATAAATTAGGAATATTTTCTTAGAATTAAAGGTTCCATTATCTCAATGTCTACATAAATTTGGCCAATGAACAAACTAAGAATTCTTTATTAAAATCAAGACAAGCGTCAATGGGTCCTAATATTAATTTAACTAAAAATATGTTATTTTGTAATTGATCCATTGTTCAGATGGCTTGGTTTTTATAAGTTCAAAATTAGTATTGTACTACATATAAACTATCATAGTAAGGGGAACTATCATATTAACTGCTTGTATCCTTTAAATATTTTCAGAATCTTCCAAGTAACTTGACCAAGTGATCCAAATCGTATATCGTATATTGGCAAGATAAGAGGTAAGTAAAATGTCCTTTTTATACCCTTGCAGAGGGTATTATAGTTTTGCCATGATGTTTGCAACGCAGTGAAGGAGT
>JAEIIU010046951.1:0-12811 GCA_018874675.1 Drosophila baimaii
CCAAACTGTAAAATATGCCGGATTTTCCAGTTGCTTTAAAACTGTAAAGTGCTTCTCAAACTGTAAGACCCTAGACCAGTTCCTCTAAAACTGTAATGTAGTGCTTTAAACAATGCTTCTCAAACTGTATTGTGACTTTGTCTAATGCATCCCAAACTTTGAGCACAGTGCTTCCCAAACTGTAAAATAATACTTGTTTCAAATTGTATAATGCTTCTCAAACTGTAAGTCTTTAATTTTGTGGGCCGCCTAAAAGTATGCTATAAAACTTACAGAATATAAATACTGCCCGAAAGTATGCTTCAATATATATATATTTTTATTTATTTTATTTTTTTTTTTTTAACAAAACTTTCTATTTATTGTCGCCGGAAGCGTTCAGGACCATCTGAACTTAACCGGCCGTTTAGAGGATGGGGTAAATATGGTACACATGATGTGGGCCTGGACTATATACAATTATTTACAAATTATTAACAAGGATTAATGTATAGTACGGGAAGACAGATCGCTGGGGTGGAATCTCTTCAACCTTCTGAGAGATTGCGGGTCGGTCAGCCTGCTAGCCAGTGGGTTTGGATGAATCCTTAGCCTGTCCGCTGCCTTCTGCGCGCCTGGTGCATGAAAACATATATTACAACATGTCTTCAATTTCGGGTAACAGGCGAGCAGCAGCTGCAGAGCTGAATCTAGCCAATACTGCTAAAACTGTAGCTTAAATATTTTTAAAATGAACAGCCCAAAAGTATGCATGAGTATTTTAAAGCAGTTTATTCCAGCTATCGATGACGACACCGCTCATGTCGGCGCATCGTCGATCTACTGCTTGCTGCTCGCCTGTTACCAGAAATTGGAGAAACGTTTTGGCTGGTAAATTCTCCAAGCTGACACATGAAATTGGAAATGTCAAATTAGGAACGGATAACTGTAGCGCAGATAGTAGCCCCTTGATCATCCTTCAAGATTTTTGTTTGCTTTAAAACTTATGATTGTGGGTCCCTGTTTAAAAGACACGGAAATTCTTGAACTATGTAGTTCCCAAAAGGTTCGCAGGCAACACTTTCCATAAACAAAGCGAATTAAATGCAAATTTAGGTGATTTATATTTCAAAACGAATGGTGTGCGAAGGCTCGTACAAAATTAGGGAATGCATCATAATATCCAAATCATTTTTTATCCAAATTGTCCTTTGAAGCAGCTCCTTATCACTAATCATTTTGGAGCAGGGGGACCAGGAGTTCCAGTCATTTCAATATCTGGCCACATGCCGACGTCGTTGCTGCGGGGGCGGCTCTTCGAAATCTTCCTCTTCCTCTGTATCTTCATCCATATTCTAACATACAGTTAGAGGATCAATGAAAAGGGATCTAGGGTTAAGTGCCGGAGTACATACCTTGGCGTTCTGCTTGCCCCGACATTTCTTGATCACTAGGAAAGATCCTCCAAGACCGAGCACGGCGACAGCTGCCAAGGAGCTCCAGGAAAGTATTGGTCCCGACTGCTCAGGCTTCCAGAGACCAAAAATATTTAGAATTTCTAAAAGAAGCGTACAGTTTATATTATATAACGAATAATCAAACTTGTTTTTCACTTACGAAAGAATATATCGAAAATAAACATGTTGCTTAAAATTGTTTAATATAAATGTGTTACTACGAAAAATTTTTGGATTGTTCGAACTTTGGAAAACAAAATTTATATTGGGAAAATTTTTATTTTCTAGTGTTTACACGCCGAGAGTCAGTAGGAGAATGAGGCTACAGGGCATATCGCTTTGTAATGTGAGCTGACAGCAGGGTCCAAGGCTAACTTGTTTGGAGAAATATTCCTTATTTTTAAATGTTTTATTTCAAGAAAATATACCCAGACATTGGGGCGTAAGGGATATGGAAACTCACCTCCAGCATGGCGCATTGCTCAAGGTCTTTGGGTAATTTGAATATTCCAGATAGTTTTGGCCGAAGCCTATCTTTTACAGGTGTAGTAGTATCTGTCGGATAAGGCGACCGACTCCAGATTCGTGCTCACGTGAATGCTGAAGATACAGATACAAGCAGAGAACGATGAATGGCCGCGAGGTGAGCGCCACGACACACACCTGTAACTTATCGTTGCCCATAGTTAATTATTATTTATTATTTATTGTACGCCGTGGAAGAAGAGATAGTGCCGCCGCGTTGTAGGTGGAAAAATGCAGCCAGCGAATGCCGGCGATAAGCCACACACCCACACACCCACACTCCCCTGACCAGCAGCATCATCATCCACTATAAAGCTGGGCCACTGATCGAGGGAGGGCAGCACAAGCAGCCGAGATGCAGTCGAGCCAGAAGCAACCACGGGGAGCCACCCTCAGCCGGATCATCCGTCTGAGCCTGCTTACGATCCTCTGGCTTGGAGCAACCGCGGAGGCGGCCCTGGGCAAGACGTCGCCCATTGCCAACTGGCGTTTCAGTGATCCGCACTACACCAGCAACCAGTACGCCAAGATCCTGGGCGAGTCCGGTGTGGGCCACGATCCCGATGACAAGGACAGGATGAGTGTGGGAGTGAATCTCAATCCGGATCACCTGCAGATCCAGTACGTGGACTACCAGCCGCAGTGCCTGCCCGGCGGAGTGCCCGTCTGCGCCACCAATGGCACGGATACCTTCTACTTCGAGAACGATTGCCGCCTGGAGGCGCACAACATCAAGATGCTCTTTCAGTACGGCACAGGTGAGTGTGCGTCGGAGGAGTGCCTCGGGAAGGCTTCATCCTATCCTATCATCCCCCATCACAGAGCTGGAGCCCACGGAGATGGAGCGCTGCCTGCCCACCTGTCAGACCATGAAGTGCACCGCCGTGCAGCGGCCGCTGTGCGCGCTGGCAGGAGCAGGTGCTGGGCCGCCGCAGACCTTTGCCAATGAGTGTGAAATGCGGCGACACGAGTGCCAGACGAAACAGGGTTTGTAGATGAACCATTTTATTGCGGGGAAAATCTAGTTGAAGTCTCTGCTTTCTCTCCTCAGTCCTGCGAATCCTGCACCAGGGTCCTTGTCCAGCGCCGACCAAAGGTTTGCGCAAAAAGAAGCAGCGCCGCAACAAGAAGAAGCAGCCAGCGAAGTCCGCCTCCACCGCCCCCACCTTCTCCACGAAGTTAAGCAGTCAACCCAAGAAGGTGTACTACCTGATGGCCACTCCGCCAGCTCCATGGAATACCGCGATAACGACGACACCGAGAAGCAACCACAAGCGCTGGCACAGCATCCGGATTACCACGACGCCCAGGACGAAGCCCACCAGGGCCACCAGCACCAGTCCGTCGCCCATGCAGTTCCAGCAGCTAATGGGCCTGGCCAATCCGATGGTTTCCGTCTCCCGGGCCGTGGACGCCTACAATGTGTACAACATTCCCGATGTGGGTCACGATTACGGCGAGATCACAGACTCCTCGCTGTCGCTGTACCTGCCAGGAGTGGGTCGAGTCACGGAGGCTTATACCACCACCAGCAGCAGCACTATGAGCAGCATCACCACCAGCGCCACGAGAGGAGCCACTTACGCGCCAAGTAGCAGGAGCACCACGACCACACCCGAACCCCTGCTAACCACCAGCCGCCAGCCATACCTGAACGGAGAACCTCTGGGAACCACAAGGGAACCATCGACCACGGTGGGGATGAGCAAGGAAAGCACTGTGGCAGAGCTGGAGGCGTCCACCTACGCTTTCAGCACCACCACCCAGGAGTCGACGACCAAGACCAGGAGCCCTTGAGCATCTCAAGCTATATTTTATATATTTATTGTCAACACTATATTTATATGGATAAATAGCGGAGTTTAAGAACAAATTGCATTTATTTTCTTGACATTTCTAAAAGAAAGTAAGTAAGAAAGCCAAAAAATAATAAGGAAAGCTACAGTCGAGTGGGGATACCCCGTGCTCCAAGCCTTAAAGAACAGATAAACCAGGCTTAACCATCAGTTAAATCTAATATGAAGGAATATACAAGAGAAGGATCCTTGGTGACATGTTTAAGGTGCTCATACAGACAGACGGAAGACAACTCTCTCACTGTCTATTGCTGCTTTTGCTGCGGCATTGCTGGTACATTGCTGGCAAAGCGTTGCTGAAGAGGATTTTAGAGGATAAAATCTCAGACGAAGTTCCCACAAAAAAACGTAAACTCCAAACCCGCCAGACCTATTAATTAACACACACTTTTGGGTTTATTTTTTATGAACTTTTGTTTATTTTTTTTCTTGTTTTTGCGAATTTTCTTTGTTTTTCTTCACTTGTTTTTTGTTGTTTTGCTTTCTTCAGTTTTTCTTTTGGTTTTTTCTTTTATTGAAATTTTGTTTGTTTGTTGCTTTTGTCGTCGATTTCATTAATACTAAGTGTGTGTGTGTGTGTGTGTGTAGGTAAAATATGTTTTGTTTTCATTGTTAATTGGTTTCCTTCGCCCTCTCGAGTGTGTTGTGTGTGTTTGTTGTTACAGATAACTTGTATGTATGGATCCTACTACCTTCCACCTTCCTTCCTTCCTTTCTTCATCATCATCATTAATTATAGGCTTACTAAAAAGTGTTGTATATATATATATATGTATATATTTATATGTATGTATTTGTAGGCTAAGAATGCTACGGGGCTGGGGCGTTACAGTTACAGTGTAAATGTTATGCGATCCCAAAAAATGGCTCCTCTGCGGCTGCTTTGTAATTTGTAATTTGTAATAATTATTGAATTATTATTATTATTATTATTATTATTATATTCTGCGTCTCCGTCTCCGTCTCCGTCTGTGTTGTAGCGGTAGGCGCTTAAGGCTAAGGATCGTTCGCTTACTTATGGATGTTTTTCATTTGTTATATTAGAAAAGGTGATGCTTTTAGTGTGAGTTCTTTGCCATATTTTACATGCTTGCTGTCTCGCTTCCGCGCCACATAGTTTATGCTCCTCCTCGTTGGGGTAACAACAAAAGTACAACAATTAATTGCTAATTAATGCCAAAAAACGCATCATCTGCTCGAGAATTGGGCACTTTGATCAGAATTGGACTCGAACTCAAACGATTCTGGCTCGTTAAAATATATATTCTATATCTAAATATATATATATATAATGCATAATAGTGTGTTGTATATACGTATAATTAAGTTAATCGTACCGGGGATATAAATCTTTATATATATATATATGTTGTATCTCCTGAATTAAAAACTTCGTTTTTTGGTTTTTAAATGTTTTTTTTTTTTTTGTATTTTGTATTTAGTTGTTTTCTCAAGTTTTATTTTTTTCGTACATTTCTCTTTCACTTATTTCTCGCCGTGTGAATTAAATGCTAAAATTAAGTATAGAAAAAAAAGGTTTCTCCTCTTTGTATGTATATATTCTATATATATATATATATATATATATGTGGTATTTCTGATGTATGCTTTCTGTATATATATACTATATATATTTAGGGTATATTTCGTTATAATAATAATTCCTTCCTACTCTTATCGCGCCATAAAACTAATTTACACAAAACGAAACGAACCTCTCTCCAGCGACAATATAACAACTGAGGGGGGTTAGGGGTGAGGGGTTTGTATTGGGAGAATCTGGGGGAAGACTCTACTATATACAAGAACATACACATATGCACACACACACACGCATTGCTTGGAATCCCTTCGTTAGCTTTCACATAGATAGTTGCTAGCACAATTCCCACTCTACTCCGTGTTACGGGGGACCAAGGGAGGGAGCTATTTACACACACCACACACACACACACGCAAGGCTTGGAGGAGGCATGCAGTGGGAAAGNGAAGGGTTGACCCACCCAAAGGTAAGGACCGAGGCCTAGGCTTGTGAGGCTTTGGAAGACGACGCGACAGACTGGACTCCAACCCACTATAGCTTACTGAATTGTCACTGCAATTGTTGTTGTAGTTGTTGTTGTTGTTGTTGTTGTTGTTGTTGTTGTTGTTGTTGGGAGGAAGGTTCTCTGATTCTCATAGAAAAGAAATTACAAATTATTTTCTCTGTTTCCTTTTATTACATATTTTTTTCTTTCTCATTTTCTTGTTTGGTTTTTCTTCTTTTTTTTTCTTTGTTTTTGGGTTTGTTTTATTATTATTTTCTTGTTTTTTGTTTTTTGTTTATGGGGCGCATCGTCGTTACATACAAAAAATTTCGTTGCTACTTAAGAACTACATTTGTGGCCACTCAACATATCCTTTCGCTCTTGGCTCCTCCTGAATCCCGAAGCCTGGCTACTCTAGTCGTGGGTTCTCCGCCAAGCCTAGTAGTGTCGTGTGTCATGTGTGTGTGTGTGGGTGGGTGTGTGTATAAATTACAAGTGTGTTTGATTAATATAATAATAATAATAATTAAAAAAAAAAACAAAAAAAAAAGGATTATTTTAAAAGATTTGAGGAGGTTGACCCTGGACTGCATTTAATATGACATATTTTTTGTTTGTTATTTAAAAGTTCACATGCTTATATGGGGCTGTTGCGGTTCTGAGAATATATATATATTTTCTTGTTTCCGTTTCCGTTTCGTTTTCCGCTTTCCGCTTTCCGCTTCTTCTCCGCTTTGCTTTACTTTAGTTTTGTTTCGTTTTGTTTGCTCTTCTCTTTTTTTAAATTAGTTAACAAGACTAAGCATAGGTGTGTTTATACAATGAAAGGGGCAAAAAATAGGCTTATAGAGTAAGGGGAGGGGGGGAAGTAAGGGGGGGGCTGGAGGTGGCTTACAAACTAATCTTGCCTATACAGTGAATAATATTTAAACATAATAAGCATTCTTTTTGGAACCACAGGCGATGTCCATCCTACGCGTTGCATCACGCGTCCTACTATCGTATTTGTTCTTAGTGTCTAATCGTTATCGTTATCGTTATCGTAATCATCTTAGTAGTTGCTAAATACAGAATCATAAAAATCGTAAGTGATAGGGTTTACAAAATGTGTTGTGGGGTTGTTAGTGTTGGTGTGTGTGTAGAATCAAAATTAAAAAGGAAATCTGCCTAGCTTTTCCGCAACCGCTCTCTCTCTCTATATCTCTCGTTCTATCTCTCTCTCTCTCTCTTGCGTATATGTATTATGCATATATTAGAGATACTCACTAAGTGTACGTATGTTTATTTACGCCTTAGAACATTGCTTCTTAGATTGATGTTTGTTTAGGTTACTTTGTTTGCTGGTTGCTCTCTTGGTTGCTCTAACAATGGGGCGCGCCTGGTCCTCCTGCTGTCCCAGCTCCTTTGTTGTCCAACGTTGTCCGTTGCTGTCGCCTGCTGGCCCCTCGCCGCTTGGTGGTGTCAATGGAGGTGGTGTTGTTGGTGTGGGTGTTGGTGTTGGTGTTGGTGAAGGTGTTGCCAATGCCGCTGCTCCGCTTGCTGGCCTTGTTCCGGGCCTTGGCCTACAGCGTCTCCTCAAAGGCAGCCATGAGATCGCTCTGCATGTTCATATCGATTTGGCCAGCCAACTGCAGGAGGGTGGAACAGTGATTAGTCACGCTAGCTGATGACCCTTTCCCCCTATAAGACTTACCGCTTCGCGCCTGCGCCGCTCCTGCTCGGCCCGCCGCTGCTCGGCGCGCTTGGCGGCCGCCCGATCCTGCGGCGATTGCTGTGCCGGCGAGCTCTGGCCCTGTCCGCCCGGCGAGGCCTTAATGTCGTCCACCCGCGATATCTGCGGCTGTGCGTCGTGCACGCTCTTCCTGCAATATCAGGAAATAGCATAGGCATTAGGTTAATGATATTCCTGGAGTCTGACTCCTCTCTCCTCTCCCACTCACCTGCCACTCTCCATGGCGCCCAGGGGCGAGGCGGCCAGTATGGCCTGCGCGGCCACCGCGGCGGCCACATGCTGCGCCTGGGCGTGCGCCGCCACCTGCGTGAGCACCGCCACCTGCTGGCCATAGTCCAGGGCGCCGCTGCCCATCACACCACTGCCGCCCGTGGCACTGCCTCCGCCGCCGCCGCTGCTGCCCTGGCTATTGGAGCCGGGTCCGCCGCTGCCCACCATGGCGCCCACGCTGCTGTTGCTGTTGCTGCTTGCGGCGCCGCCGCTGCCCACGCCACTGTTGCTGTTGCTGCCGGCATTGAGCAGCGCTGCATTGGCGCCGCTGTTGCTGTTTGCGTTGCCGCCGCCGCCGCCGCCGCCGCTGTTGGGCCCGCCTGTGCTCGTGGGACCGCTGCCGCCGCCGCCACTGCCCCCGCTGCCAGCGCTGCCGGGTCCATTGCTGTTCGCAGAGTTGCTGCTGTTGTTCCCGTTGCCGGACGGGCCGCCGCCGCTGCCGGAACGCTCTCGGTCCCGCTCGCGATCCCTCTCCCGCTCGCGTTCTCCGCTGGCCTGGTTGCTGGACGGACCGCCGCCGCCGCCGCCGCCACTACTGCTGCCGCCCGAGGCGTTGGAGCCACTGGAGGCCACCGACGCCGTCGCCGCCACACCCGCTGCCGCCGAGGCTGCTGCTGCTGCGGCTGCCACGGCCGCTGCCTGCTGCGAGGCGGCCGCGGCGGCTGCCGCTGCTGCTGCCGCCGCCGAGGCCGACGACGAGGAGGACGAGGACGATGACTTGTGGTGCTTGCGCTGCTGCTCCTTCTCGGCGGCCTCCTTCTGGTGCTTCTTCTCCTTCTCGGCCGCCTCCAGCAGCTTGAGGCGGTCGCGTTCTTTGGCTTTGTTGCGGAACTGCTGGAACGAGTCCATGGCCGGCTTGGGCTTGCTGCTGCTCGAGCTGCTCGAGGTGTGCGACGAGGGCGAGCTGGCCGAGGCCAGGGAGGACCAGGAGCTGGCGTTCTTCAGGTTCTGTTCGGCGGCCTTGAAGGCCTGCACCTGCTTGCCCTGGAAGTTGGCCGCCGCGGCCAGCATCATGTCCAGCTGCGACTGCTGGGTCATGAGGCCCTTCTGCTGGTGCTGCTGTTGCTGCTGGTGCTGCTGCAGCTGCTGCTTGTCCGGCGGGCTGGGCATCATCGACTCGATGGGCTTGGGGATGATCAGCATCTTGTTGGCCACCGCCTGCTGGTGCTGCAGTTGCTGCTGTTGCTGCTGGAGGTGCTGTTGCTGCTGGAGGTGCTGCTGCTGCTGCTGGAGATGCTGCTGCTGCAGCTGCTGCTGGGTGAGCTGCTGCTGCTGCTGCTGCTGGTGTTGCTGCTGCTGCTGGTGCTGCTGCTGGTGCGGATGCTGCTGGTGCGACTGCTGCTGCTGCTGATGCTGCTGCTGCTGCTGCTGGAGCGTGTGCTCCAGGTCGAGGAATGCGGAGGCCGACATGTTGAGGCTATCGAATCCGGGCATGCCAAAGTCGGCCACATTGAAACCGTTGTTGTGCGCCTGCTGCTGATGCTGCTGCTGCTGCTGCTGCTGTTGCTGCTGCTGCTGCGGATGCTGCTTCTGCAGATTCGCCGAGGCCGCCGCCATGTCCAGCACAAAGTTCAGCGGATGATTGCCGTTCATCCCGCTCACAGCGTCCGAGGAGCCCTTGATCAGCAGCTCATTCACGTAGTCCATGTGGGCGAAGGCTTGTTGCTGCTGCTGCTGTTGCTGCTGCTGCTGTTGCTGCTGCTGCTGGGAGCCATCCGGCTGCATCAGAAAGTTATCCGTTAGCGAGGACTTGCCCGTGGAGCCGGCGCTGAACTCCAGCGAGGCCAGCGACTGCTCCACGGGATCATCGAACTGCGGTATCTGCTTGAGGCCCGCAGACAAGGAGGCACTGGCCATGACATCCCCATGAACGCCCACTGGATGGTTCGTGTTCGTGCCCTGCCCTCCATTATTCTGGGCCACGCCCACAGCAGCAGCGCTGCCTGCGCCTGTACTGTTCACGTTGGACAAGAGGGCAGCCGCCAGTGCCGTGTGGTGCTCGCCCAGATCGCCGCCACCCAGGCCGCCGGGCGGCTTGTGCAGGTTGCTGGCTATCCGTATGCCACCGCCACCGCCGGCCTGGCCGGCACTGCTGCCCGCGTAGCCGTGCTGCGGCCCCAGGGAGACGGACACGGGCGGCACCTTGCCCAGCTCCTCGTTGGGTCCGCCGTTCTTGTTGTGCTGCCCCGCCGGCGCTCCGCCAGCAGTGGAACCAGCACCACCAGGCACTGGGGCACCGTGCAGCATGTTGACGCCGCCGCCGCCGCCGCTGAAGTTGCTGCCGGGCAGCGTTGTCTTGTTGTTGTTGTTGAGCATGGCGGCCGCAGTCAGCGGATTGGTATTACCAAACATGTAGGCTGCACAGGAGGAAGGAGGAAGACGGAGGGAATGATTCACGGATTCACGGATTAAGGAATCGGGAAAGAAAGAAAAACACACAAAATCCGGTTAGTTACGAGCTTCACACACGAAAATCACAGGATCTCTGACAGGACATCTGACAGGAACTCTGACAGGAACTCTGACAGGAACTCTGACAGGACATCTGACAGGAAATCCGACAGTACTCCCTTGAGATACCTGGCAACCCTCGCCGTCATACTTACACGTGTGTGATGTGGGTGTGTTGGCGTTCAGGACATGCTCCAGGCCCATTAGCGAGATCGGCGTGAGACCGCCGCTCGGCACACTGCTGCCTCCGCCGCCCAGGACTGTGGTCAAACTAGGATTATTTACCTGATGTCCCGCCAAGGATGATGGCAACCATACACAAAAAGGGGGAAACGAAGGGGGGAGAAAGAGAAAGGGGAAGAGAGAAGGCAATGAATAAATGTTACATTCAACTCTAGGTGTTATCACGACATTCTACACAGTCACAGTCACAGTGAGGAGTGTGTGTGCGTGTGTGTATTGTATTGCTTAGTTTTTTATTTTTTAGGTAGGGGGGGGTTCTTTTGGGTGTAGTTTAACTCAGAGCTGAGAGCTACATAGGCCTCAACCCGTGATGCTACTGCATTAAGTTAGTCGCATCACCTTTGTTGAAAACTAGCAACTTTCTGAGACAACGCGTTAGAAAGAGATAGTCGATGAGACCACCTTTATACAAATAGTTCTATCAAAGACTTACTTCGTCGGGATATTAAAATAAAATAAAAATAAATAAAACGCCGAACGACATACGATTTTTGTAGACACGCATTTTTCGTGTAGGACATAGTGCAAGGTCCTAGCTGTGGAGACAGAGAGAGTGGGCTCTATAGTCGCTCGTTCTCTCTGTCTCCATGGCAACAGTATACAGCGGCAGTCGACAACATCTACATCTGTATGCACACATGCAAGCGCATTCTATTTTTTAGATTTTAACGCCCCCTTAACTTTGTGAGAGCGTCAAATTTCGTCCAAACAGAAAACTTTATCTTGCGTATGGCAATTCAAATGTATGGTCTTTACTCATCTTAATAATTCTAGCGTCTTTGGTACCACATAAAGGCAGTCGAAGAGTCGCCTTACATTTACTTGAGGCTCACAGTTTTATGTGTAATTTGTAATGGAAACTATTGAAGGTATTTGATATATATATATATATTGTACTGGGTATCAAGTATCATGCCTCAATTTATAATATTTCTTTGGTTACAAGATTATATAGAAAGAATCTTTCAAGAACTGTCCCTCTCGGAGAAGAACTGTTGTATTTATTTCTCGTTTGATTCCCCTCAATTGTAATCGAAAAACCAAAACGCGAAGCACTTTCAGAGCTTAGCTAAAGACTCTCATTCGCTGCTGCGCGGTAGCTCATAAGATGTTGCTGTTTGCTTGTACATTGCAGGCAAAGCGTAAAAGAGATGAAGATATAGAAGTCAGACGTGGAACATAAACAGACATGCGCAAAGATCTTTCCGAAAAGTTAAATTAAATAAATTTAAATAAAAGGCTTGATAAATCTGTCGCCTTAAGAGAGTTACGAATCCATATTCCCTAGATTTATACATACATATATCAATATTTCCATTGCCAAAACAAACCATTGAGGCTTACTCTGCCAGCTTGTCTGCGGTTTTCCCCCAAGTTATTTATTATTTAGTTTTATAGGGGTTACTTACATTGCTGCCATTCGAGTCTCTGGACTTTTTTTTGCGCGGCGGTCGCTCGTCACCGTCACCTGTTCGGGGGAAGAAAGGGTCGAAAGAGAGAGACAAATACACAAATGAGCAAGGTGTGGTTACCAAGGGAGCGAAGGTCATGGAAGGGATAAAAGCTAAGGAAGAGCGTCAGGAGAAGAAAAGCACCAGGATGGATCCATCTATATGTTATCAAGTATCTTGGTTCGCTCTACAGATAGCAGGCTTTACTGAGACCTTTATAATTACTTATTTAGATACAAATTTCGGGAATTTATAATATTTGATTCATCTTTTCAAGTAAATCATATAGTGGGATCCATCCGTGGCTAGGATAGTGATAGGTGATAGTGAACAAATACCATACAAACAGTACGTGATCAGAGTGTGGTACTACGGGCTAGAGATATATATATATGTATAGAAGTTAGATGTCTTTGAAATACCTCTTACAATGCTGAGTTTCGATGAAGCAATTGTGTTCGTGGTGGGTTGGTGGTGGGATGGATATCGGGTTATCGGAGTTCTTCTCTTCCTATCTGCCTTTCTCCGCCCACTCTATCTCTTTCTCTCTCTCTCTGTATCTCTCTCTCTCTATTTATCTGTCTCTGTGCTTTCTGTTCATTGTCTAGACTGTAAATGAACGGGAAAAAAGAACAGCAAGAGACCCCAAATGCTCGTCCTGCCCCTACTCCACCAGCAGAGGAGGCAGCCAAATGGATAATCGATGTTATCGGGGGATGTGATCGCAACCAAACCAAGCTCCAATCGATATTTGTTATCACTTTTGTTATCGTTATTTGTTTTGTTCATTTAAATATGTTTCCTGTGAATAGAAATGGGT